>JACDOX010000388.1:379037-465647 GCA_014549065.1 Cardinalis cardinalis | reverse complement strand
TCACCCTCTGCTCCATCACCCTCTGCTCCATCACCCTCTGCTCCATCACCTCCGCCGCCTACCAGCCCTTCGCTCCTCCGCCTCCCCGGTTACACCCCCAAACAACACGGGAACAGGAGGGAAAGCAAGGCCACGGAGCTGTGGTTGCTACAGCATCGAAATGTTGTGATGCTGAGAGAACAATTTGTGGGGTTTTTTTTCTAATTTTAATTTTTTAAAATTTTAATCTAATTACACAAACAAGCTATGAATTTAAAAAGAAAACGGGGAAAGGGAGAGAGCAAAAAAAAAAAAAATAACCCAAGCTCTTCTATTCATCCTCTGGATAATGGAATTTGCTTCCTTTCTCCAGCATGTGAATAGCCTAACAAAAACAACTTGAGCTTTATAAATAGCTTTTCATGTCCATTTAATGAAAATGATTTGGGGAAAGAGACGATTGTGCCATCAGTATTCTCCCGAGGAGCCTGGCATGCCGTTGTGTTTAGTTTGAAAGTGTAAATCTCTTTTGTTCCAATAATATATGGCGTTAGCTGCTTGTCCTCAGTCTTTTTCTGTTAGTTCATTACTACACAATTACCATTCACGCTTCATTAGCATCTCTGTCTCTCTTGGGGAGGTTCCCCCCCTCCTTTTTTTTTAAGGCGAAACTCTGCCCTTTTTTATCATACTAATGCCATTGGGAACCAGGCAGTGTGCTAATTAGCTGCAACTTTTCATGTCTTCGAATTGAATTCTCCAACTTTGGAGCAGGGGGGAGGGAGAGAGAAGAGATTATTATAAAAAGATGAATACTGATTGATCAAAACTGCATCTGAAGAGGAGCGGTTTTGTTCGGAATCAGAAAAGTCCTCATTTTCATCTCCAGCATAATAAAGCATCTGAAATGATAAAAGCATCTGAAAAAAAAAAAAAAATCAAATGCTTCTGAGTGGGAGGGAGAGCTTTTTTATTATACCTCTATCTTAGCCCGTACGCCTCGCTTTGCCTTTTCAGGCCGGGGGACCTTTGAATCTCCCAACAAAACCGGCCACCACTGACCCATTTTCTCCATGCGAGTTGGTAGATCTAATCCCGGCCACCGCTGCCTGAAAGGGGACGCTCGCTTAAACCCAAAGCTCCTTTTTCACGGCCCCGGGTCGGTGCGGGCAGGGAGGGATGGCGGGGGCCCGTCGCGCCGGCTCAGCGTGTCCGTGTGTCCGTCCCGCAGCTGCCTCCGCCGTGGTGCCCATCCCTGGCACCTTCTCGTGGCCGCTGGCCGCCCGCGGCAAGCCCCGCCGGGGGATGCTGCGCCGCGCCGTCTTCTCGGACGTGCAGCGCAAGGCGCTGGAGAAGATGTTCCAGAAGCAGAAGTACATCAGCAAACCCGACAGGAAGAAGCTGGCGGCCAAGCTGGGCCTCAAGGACTCGCAGGTGAGAGGGAGGGCTGGGGGCTGTGTGGGGATCCCCCACTGGCCGGGGGCAGGTCGAGAGAAGCAGGGGAGAAGGGGATGGGAGCAGGGAGAACGGCCAAAGCGAGTTACAGGCGGTCAGCAGAGCCAAAAATGCCACCATTCCCAGCTGGGTGAATCGAACCAGCCTGATTGCCCCTGAGCTCTCTCCTAGGCTCCTCCAAAGAGCAGATTCTGTGCCTCCTGTTAGCTTTGTGCAGGGTTTTGAGGATGCAGTCAAAACCACCTTTTCTGGTGCCTGTTTTGCTGAACCGTTTCATTTCTTTGCTGCTTTGTCCCCGTAGGTGAAGATCTGGTTCCAGAACAGGAGGATGAAATGGAGGAACTCCAAAGAAAGAGAGCTCCTCTCCTCCGGTGGCTGCAGAGAACAGACCCTACCCACCAAGTTCAACCCTCACCCAGACCTCAGTGATGTAGGCAAGAAGTGCTCAGGAGAGGAGGAGGAGGAGGAGGAGGAGGAAGTTCCCCCTGTGTGCCCGCCCAGCCCTCAGCACCCCCTGAGCTACCACCAGTCCCCAGAACATCTGCACCTGAGGGACAGACTGGACTCCCAGATGTCTCCTTCTCCATCCCATTCCAGCAGCCCCAGCAAACCCTCAGACTTCTCAGACTCAGAGGAAGAGGATGATGAAGGGGAAGAAGAAGAGGAGGAGATAACAGTATCTTAGATCACTTGCCTCCCCCTACCACCACACGAGGACACTGCAAAGATGTAAATAAACCAGAGTGCTATAAATTGAAGAGGTGCTGTCCCGCCCCAATGTCCACATGCTTCTTCAGTGCAGGTTCTTTATCACAATAGCTGCAAGGCTTCCTTCTCACTGGTATTCCTCATTTGATGCCCTGTGTAGAGGTTTTCATGTTCATGGTGTCTGCCCAACTTTTCATAACTCTCCCTGCTTAGCAATCAATAGTTGCTCAATTAGCAAAAAAACAGACAGCAGGCAGCTCCTGGCTGTACAGCAGGGAGGAAAGGGAAATTTCCCTGTTGGAAAGGAAACTTCTTCCCCCAGGTAAAAAAAAATCATCAAAAATACAATATAGACAGCATGACAATTTCTATTAGCTTTCAAGTGAATTTCCAGCTACTATATTACTTCAGCTGCTACTGAAGATTTGTCTGATCTAGCAACACTTTCTCCTAAAATAAATAACCTTGAGGGACCCAGAGCAAGCTCTGCCTCCCTCCTCACCCCAAATGCTTGTGCAACAAATCCATCAAAATCCCTGGAATGACTTTGAAGGTATAATGCAAGCATGCCCTGTGTAATGGAGGTGTGATATATTTATGATTTTTGTCTTAATTTATTCATCAATATTGTGTTCAAAGCACTGTCTAACTCACCTTCTTGCCTGTGTTTGTGCTTATTTTCCACTTTGCTTCTCCTATCCATGGTGTGGACAGAGGAAAGTGGATACATCTCTTTGATTTTTAACTGAACTTTGCTGTCTTTGCACAGCTTATATGAACTGTACACTATTTTGTACACTTACTCTGTATGGGTGTTTTATACCAAGGTTATTGTCAATGATTATAGCAACGGCTCAACAATGCTTCCCTCTTTTATTTTAATTAAATGACAGCTAAACTACAGGTGAATACAGCTGTGTAATTGTGTAACTTATAAAGAAACACTTTTATTTTGTATTTTACCATGTACAGACTCTAAATATGTATATAGATTAAAGTGGATGATTGTCAAATAAAAAAAATAGTAGATTTCCAAATTTGATCATTTGGTAGTACGTGGTTCTAGACAACAGGTTGTTGTAGTTTGTGTCTGGGAGAGGAATCTACCTTATCAGTGATTCAATAAGAATTTATCAGTTTCTCATTAAGTGACTTTACAAGAATATCTACCTGCCTTTTAGCTGGGGAGCAACTCTTCACACATCACTGGGATACTACAGTTTGTGGACTGGGAGCAGGTAATTAATGAATTCATTCTTACAGGGTAGAGAAACAGAATGGAAGAGATAAACTTAACTCCTCAGCCTCAGGTCCAGCCAAGGATCATTACTGTAACACCAGGCAAATGCCTAACCACCCACCTGCTTTTGTTTTTACATTTCTGCTATACACTACAGAAATCTCAGTGGGTTTTGCCCTGCATACAGGTAGCAGAGTTTTTCTGAAACAGAGATTTCATTACAAAATTGTATTTCTTTTCTGCCCCATGATCTTAATGCCCACCATTCATAACACGCCAAAACAAAAGAAACAAATGCAGCAGATGTCCCCTGGATCCAGATCTCCCTCTGTGAGAGGAGAGCTCTCTCCACTGCTACAGCCACAAGGGAAGGTGTGAAAGGAAGAGGAGACCTACAAAAATCATCTAGTCCAGCTTCAAGGCTGGCCAAAATTAAAAGTGCTACTAAAGGGCATTGTCCAAAAGCCTCCTGAGTGCTGCCAGGCACAGGGCACGACTGCCCCCTGCTAGAAAAGCTGCTCCAGGTCTTTAACCTCTTTCCAATTGGACACAGCTGAGCTGGGACACATTGTCACATTTCTCACCTTCTACCTCTCTGGCACCTTGAAGCCATTAGCAATTGATAAAGTACAGGTGGAATGGAAAAAGAGATGGAAAAGACACAGGCAGTATTTACCCCACAAAACACAGTGACACAGCAAAAGGGCTTGCTGGGTTTGGGTTTGTTGTGTTGTTTTGTAGAAGCCATGCACAAAAGAAAAGCTAAACAAGGAATTCACTCCCTGCCTCCCATGGGCAGGTGGGTGTTCAGCCTTCCCATCACACAGAATGGCTRCCTGGRAACACAAACCCCATCACTCCAAACATCCCTCCTCTTCCTCCTTCCTTCCCCCCACTTTATCCACTGACCATGATGCCACATGGTCTGGAATGTCCCTGTGGTCAGTGGGGTCCCCTGTCCTGGCTGTGTCCCCTCCCACCCTCCCAGGCACCCCCAGCTCCCTCACCAGTGGGGCTCACAGAAAGCAGAGAAGGCCTTGGCTCTGTGCAGCAACAACAACAGAAACATCTCTGTGTGATCAACATTATCATAAATGTCTGTATTATTATGCACTCAGCACAAATCCAAAGCACAGCTCCCTACCAGCCACTGAAGGAAAACTTAACTCTGCCCCAGCCAAAACCAGCACATCCAGTAAGCACAAGGCTGTAGTTAAACAACTTATAAAGACAGAACTAATTCAAAACACAGTTTGTTGTTAAATCCAGTGGCTACTCCAGAGAACACAGATGCTATCACACATACTACAACACTCCAGAAAGGAGCAAGATAAGAATATCTTGTCCCAAAATAAGAACAGGCATTGCTTGTACAAAGCCCTCCCAACTCATTGCTCARCAGAAACTGCTGATCTTCTTATCCCCTCTGCTTTCTGCATTTTCACTGCACTAGAAATGCTATCAAAAATAACTTTTAAAGACTGCTTCTTTCAGCATGAGGGCTATTCCATCTTACACTGCTAGACAAATAGCCTTACTAAAGGAAAAATATCATGGAATTGCCATTTAACAGGGAAAAATCCTTACCCAAAATGTGACAGATATTAATCCTGTGGCAATCAGAAAAATAGAAACTTCCACAGACATAGAAGAGTTTAATTTGCAGCCTTAGGAGAAGCTTAGATTGATATAAAAATACAATACACAGACATTAAGTAGAAAAATAATAAACTTATGTTTCTATAGTCGTAAGTAAGAATATACCTTAAGTAAGAAAGTGTTTAAAAGTAAAATGATGAAAAGTTTATAGTGTAGTAATGCAATAATATGAAATAGGTTAGGAATTTAGAGGTTATAACAAAAGCATATGTGTACATGTGAGACAGAATCCCATTAGGCAAAAGTATCCACAGTGCAGCAAAATTAAGTAAAAGTAGTAGGTTAGAAAAGCAAAACAAACCCTGTATATTAATTTAGAAAGTTATGTATTGTCTTACAACAAAGAACTTGTAGCTACTCTTGAACTACAGCTGACAGCCTGCCCCTCTAAAATCTCCCAGCCTCTGAGACYGATGTTTATCTGAACAATAAATTGTTCTTAGCCCAAAAATAGTCCCATCCCTYCATTAAAAACAGTGACAATAATAAATCCTACACTTTATTTATTCTTTTCCCCTTTCAGAGTATTTTTTTTTGATAGCAAAAAACCCATGGTGTGACTACAAAGCACAAACATTTGAGATTCAGGGATACCTTAAAATGAAATTAAAGGGCTTGTTTTTATTTACCAGCAGCTGTCAGACTGCATCTGTGGCTGCAGGAAAAGGGCCTCCTTCTCCAACCCTTCCCTTGAGCAGTCTGAATGAAGAGCCCAGAGCTCCCAGCTGCCCTGGGATGGCTCATGTGGCACAGCTGCACCAAGGGAAGCGCTGCAGAACCAGCCACCCTTTCTGGAGATCCAACGCCAAAGGCATAAACTTCTTCTCTTTCCCCAGGTGTGGAGGGATGCTCGTCACATGAGGAGGATCTGGTGGCAGCTGGGCTGTCCTGGTGTGCACGGGGGGTTCAGCTTGGGCGTTTTGCTGAGAGCAAAATGGTCCATCATTTGCTGTTAACATTTAGAATAAAATAAAATAAAATAAAATAAAATAAAATAAAATAAAATAAAATAAAATAAAATAAAATAAAATAAAATAAAAGTAGCAGCACTGTCCTGCACAAATGGGGAAGCTGGAAGTGTTTTCACCCAGCCACAGCCAGGCAGACAAGGCTCCTGCACACTCCTTTTACTGGGAGCAGGTTGAGTAAAAAATAAAATAATAAAACAAAATAAAATAAAATAAAATAAAATAAAATAAACCTCTTTTGAAGAACACCTGTCACCCAGGAACATTTGAACATTACAATAACCTCAAAGAGGTTAAGCAGAGCACGTGATGCAAGACCAGAGTTTCCAGAAGCCACCAGCAAAGGCCGAGGGTGATGAGAACCCCAACCAGCCCTAAACCCCCATCCTACAGGAAAGCAGCTTGCTTTGAAGAGCCCCTGATGGCGTTCAAAGCCCTTTGCTGGGGAGTTCAAGGCGGGTTTGGCACCTTTGGGCTCTGTTACTGTGAGGAGCAGCAAGGCAGCCGCAGTGCTGGCCGTGCTCCCTGCCCGGCCCCGTGCTGGCAGCAGAAGGGATCGGCCTGGAGGGCAGAAATGGATCTGGCCCCTGGATTTGCTGTTCCAGCAGCTGGAGCTGCTCCACTGCTGTGTCTGAGGAGCCCATGGCTCAGCAGGGATGGCACAGGGCGTCCCTTCTGCTGGCCCTTAGCAAGGACATCTTCAGGTCTTTTGAACCAAGAGTGAATTGGCACAAGTAAATAACGTCCTTCAGGCTCCAGAACCTGGTGCTTTTGAACCAAGAGTGAATTGGCACAAGTAAATAACGTCCTTCAGGCTCCAGAACTCGCACCAGCACCACTTTCCCAGCCCACATGCCAGGATTCAAGGCCTGGGAAGCCCAGCAGAGTGGGGCCTCACAGGAGTGCCTTTACCTGACATGCATGAGTACCAGGTGTGCTGCTTTACCAGATTTTCCCTCCCGTGCAACCAGCAAAAGGCTGAAATACTTCATAAAATCATACAACAGGCTGGAAGACACCTGGAGAGATCCTCTGGTCCAGCTTTATGTGGGAAAGGGAATCTAGGTGAGGACTATGACCCTGATCAACCACATTTTGGAAAACCTCTACCAATGTGGACTCTACCATATCCTTGAGGAGATTGTTGCACAGAATGAATGTTCTTTCTGTGAAAAATATCATTGTGAAAGCAAGATAAAACCTCTCCTGGTGCAACTTGTACCCATTGTTCCTTGTCTTCTCCMTGTGGCTCCTTGWGAAAAGAGAGCATCCATCCCCTTCTTGGCTGCCCTTTAGGTACTGAAGTCCTGCCATGAGGTCCTTGACAAGGTTTCTTCAGAAGGAGACTCAACTGCTTCAGTCTTTCTTCACAGGACAGGCTCTCTCACACACCCCTCCTAGGTTTAGGCAAGCTTAGCCTTGCTAAATACAACTCTGTACACCCCACCAAGGTTCTTGTACTCCTTGATGGTATTTGTCACCCTTCCCATGGTCAGTATTTATTGGTTTTTTGGTGTTTAAGCACATCCCAGAGCGCCTTGCTAAGGCAGGGTGGTGTCTTGCTCGGCTTTCTCCCTCTCCCTCTGTAGGGGTGGGACTGTTCCTGAGGAACTCCCAGCCCTCAAAAGCTGCTTGTGCTCCTCATGGACGCTTCCCACAGACCCTCACAGCTGGGCTCTGAGCATATGCAAGTTTCAGGAGTGGAAGTTTCCGTCCTTCTGAAATCCAGGGGTTTTGTCCTGTCAGCTGTCTTCAGTGCTCTTAGCAGGATCTGAGACTTCACAATGCTGTTATCATTATATCCAAGGCCACCACTGATAGTTATGCAGTAAAGTAAATATTGTCAGGTAGGTTGTGAACACTAAATGCAGCCAGCAATGGGCTGTTCTGGGTCAGCATGTCCAGCATCTGCAGCAGGAAGCATTTCTCACTTTCCAGGATCCCCTTGGGTGATTTGGGCACTCCTGTGCAGACATGGATTGTCCAACAGTCAGGACTGATTTGGGACCAGAGGTTGGTGGTCTGGCAGAAAGTGTGAGGCTGAAAATTGTGCCATAACATTGTCAGAAATCCTGTTGTGGATGAGGTTTAGTGGCTCTCACAGATCTGGGCTCACGAGCTTGTTCCTTCCCCCCTGGGCTTGGGCTTTGTGTCCTGACTCCTGTTTTGCACTGGGTGGTGCTGGTTCATCACAATCCCGATGGAAAGGCGCTCAGGCCTGGCGAGGGAGGCACCAAGTGCTGTTTGTTAGAGAGAACACTGCAAGGTGGGACCAGCAGAGACAATCCGCTGTCCCTTAGATGCTGAGCAGTGTCGCAGACATCTTTTATGGAAAATCCTTTCCTCAGGATTTTTCCTCCTGAGAAGCTGAGAGGCCTCAGGAACAAAATGTAACCAATGGTTATCTGCTGCTGTGGAATGCAACAGGTGCATCTGGGATTGGTCTCATGTGGTTGTTTCTAATTAATGGCTAATCACAGTCAGCTGGCTCGGACTCTCTGTCTGAGCCACAAACCTTTGTTATCATTCTTTCTTTTTCTATTCTTAGCCAGCCTTCTGATGAAACCTTTTCTTCTATTCTTTTAGTATCGTTTTAATGTAATATACATCATAAAATAATAAATCAAGCCTTCTGAAACATGGAGTCAGATCCTCGTCTCTTCCCCAAACCCAAAACCCCTGTGAGCACCACCACAGAGCAGCATCCACACACAGCATCCCGGCCACCCCACCCACGGGTGTGGGCATTCCAGGTATCACAGGAGGGGTTTTCTCACAGCAGAAGGACTCTATTAACCCTTTCTGCTGTCGGACAGAAAGGATGTACCCATGAGCCCTTCTTGCTGCACGGTTGGACAAAGCCAAGGACACAGATTTGGCTCAGCCCCGTGCCCAGCAGGAGCTGCTTGTCTCTGCTGGAGTGGCCTGAGCTGGACAAGGGCTCTGAGCATCACAGCCCAGCTCTGGAGGCCAGCCTGTCCTCAGGGCAGAGCAGCACAGCACAGTCCTGGCCACACTCAGGCTCCCTGACACACAGAGTGCAGGAATCCATAAAATCAGAAGGTTTTAGGAAAGCTGCAAAAGGCAGGCCTCAGATACAGCAGAATTGTGAACAGCGCTTAAGCAACAGTCATGAGATAGGTCAGCAGAAAAATTGTTTAAACTGTAGAAAAAGCAAGGGCAGATAGAACAATAGCCTATGTATTAAAGCTTGTCTGAATAGCTCTCTAAGCTGCAGAAAGTTTACCTAGCAAGATATTAGGAAGGTTAAAGCTTAATAATGGAGCTCTGTGCATTGTCTCTTACAAGCAGGTATTGTATTTGAAATAAGCAAGCATTGTTTTAACCAAAGCTAGATGTACTTATAGTGATTAGATAGAACTACTGTCAATATGCTTTTGCTTTGTGTGATTGSTCAAGAAGCTTATAAAGTACGTTGTAACATTAAGTTTTCTAGCCTGCTGCCTAGATTGTGAGCTGTTAGCATCTTCCCATTGTCATAATCATGTAATGAGACTGATGCTGAAAAAATAAATAGCTCGAGACCCTTTCCCAAAAGCCCCGTCTCGTTCGTGTCTGTGAATAAACCCCCAGCCAGCACCACAGAGCACCAGATCCTTGATCTACAAAGGGCTTTCAGTCAGGATCTCAGTGGAAGCACGACCTCTTCCTATCTGCCTGTGGATCCCATCTCATGTAGGAYCCTTCAGCCCTCCTGATTTGGCTAGCCCCACATGGGTGAGCTTCCTGGAGGAGAAATTACCCATATTTAGCCAGAGCATGGTCTCCACCYCCTGTAACATCTCTCAAGCCTCTGAGCAAATCAGAAATACCTGTGACTGAGCAAGCTGCCCTCACAGAAAATGTCCCAGCTCATTGCAGAGGCTTGGACTAGATGACCTCTAAAGGTCCTTTCCAGCCCAAACCATCCTATGACTGAGGAAGGAGAGAGAAACATGGATTTCTCTGTGTGGCTAAACCAACAAAGATGATGATGGGGAGGGATTTGCCTACAGTCGGCCCCACTACCAAAGGGCAAAGATTGGAAGCTGTCCTCAGCTGCTGTGCTCTGCTCTAACCCCCAAAAGCCCAGATTAAACATCCACATTGGTCACCACAGAGCTCAGTGTCAGAATCCTGGGCATCAGGGAAGCAGTGAAAGGGAGAGAAAGTGAGGAGAGCAGGATGGGAGCCTGCAGGTATCAGAAAGAATTTCCTCTCTGGTTCTTGAGGGAACTTCTCCAGAGTAGCAGTGGAAAAGGGCAGAGGAATGAGAAAGGTGTAAATACATGTCACAGGCTGCAGGCTGAGTTTATAGAATGACTCCAGAGAATTTCCCATTTCCACTGCAGAAAGGAAGTCAGCACTGATCCTACGGCACTGAGAAATGATGAGATGGGTCCAGGAAGGACATAAATTGAAACAGGATGTTGGAAACAAAAAAAGTAGGAAAATAAAGGTTAAAGAGAAGATGAGGTAAAAAAAAAGTCAAGATAAGTGTAGATAAGATAAGACCGTGTGCACAAAGCAAAGAATAATGCAGGAAAGGGACAGGGCAGCCAAAAAGGGAAAGGAAGGGAAGAATTCCTGAGAGATAATAAGCATGTTGGCAGTCCAGTATGGATTCAAAAGTTGTCCAGGATCATGGCTGAAGCATTTTCCAGGACCAGGTCTAGGACATGCACTTCTGTGAATCAAAGAAGTTTACAGAACACAGAAAAATGTGCTTGAGCATGTCCAAGGCAATTCTGCCTGGAAAACTGCTGTGGAGGACAGAGAGTGCCCACATTACAGACCATCAAGAGTCATTTTTGGATTGAACAAGCAATCATCAGTTTCCAGCAGAGCTTCTCTTTCTATTTTCTTCGAAATTTCCTACACGTGAATCTGTCCTACCAACATTAATAATTCAAACAGGTGATAAGTGGACAAGGAACTATCAGAAAAGAAATATGAAGAAGTAAGTCTCCAGGAAAAACAACCCAAACTCCCTAGATTTTAAGTGCAGAGGTCTTTGCATTTATCCTTTTTGAACAGAGAACCTTCTGTTTTAATCAGAGTACTTATTTGTCATGAGGATAATAGTTTCCTACCTGTGTATTCATTACTGTATAACCATAATGTCTCTATCAAATGGGTGAAGAGAAAATTGGAATACTGTGTGGAATGTGAAGGTTGTCCACAGGGGTGGGAGATGCCCCTGGAAACGTTCCAGGCTAGACTGGATGGACAGGTGAGGGCTGTTGGCACCTCCTCACCAGTACTTAATAAAGCCAACAAACCCAAAGGAGTGAAAYCCATGATCCGCAAAGGAAAAATTATAAAATGGTGATTAGGAAGGGATAAAAAGTTCTGGGAAGCCACAAATCTGAATAAATAAGCATCAATTTTATTGAATCATGAATAATTTAAGACTGGTACAATCATCAGCTTTATTCTCCATGACACGGGGTGGGGAAGGGGTAGAAACAGGGAGAGTGAGAAAGGGGAGGCATGATCTCAAACAGACCATTCACAAATTCCAATCCTAAATGAGAACTGAAAATTAAATAGGGAGAGGAGCAAATGGAAAACATCATAAACGTACACAAAATACTCAATTCCTAGTTTTCTCTTTAAAAATGGCTAGAAAAAATTCATCAAAATGCAGCACTTTTAATCAAATATTTACATTTCTATGTTACAATGAAAAAATGTACATCTTATAGAACATATTTCATAAACTGTTCCACTGGAAACGACTAGATCAAAACAGCAACCTTCCATTTAATATCAACAAAGATTTTTTTGCTTTGTTTTTGTATATTATTTTTTTCTTGAAAGAAAATTGCCACATTTAGACAAGATTTCATACACATCATATCGAAGTTAAGCATCAACAATGAAATATCAAGTTTGCTTCTTTCAAAATGTACAAAAAGGCTAACCAACCCCCTCCCTCCCCTTCCCCAAATAAACCACATCTCATTTATGGCCTGTATCATTCTTGGCAGTTCTGAAGGAAAGAAAATGGTTTATTCTCTCAATTTATAACTCAACACGAATGTTGCATAGAATCTTGCATTTCTCGTTGATATTTTTTTTAAACAAGCCAACTTCGTAAGGAAGAGAAAAAAGAAAAAAAAAAAAAAGGAAGTGTTTTGAAAAAACCTTAAATGAGAAGAAAGTCACCTAAAGGAAGAGTTAATCTATGAAAAGTCTTGATAAAAACTAAGATGTGTGCACAACAGGTAACCCTGCTTCCCGAAGTTTCAGAAAAGACATGGAATATTGTGATGCTCAGAATGACTAGCCTATTCAAAATTGCCTCTCTCACTTTAAGCCAAGCTAGTGTCAATAAAAAAGAAGAGATAATAGAMATTTCTTCCTGAGCTTAAGCACAGGATTAAACATGATCAAAAAAAAAATACCCCGTTCCCCACAAATAAAACACTACTTTAAACATGTCTTTTAGCACTCAGTTAAAGGTCAGCCGAGACATTTTCTAGGATATTAAGTCCACTTAAAGCCCTAGCCCTGCAACTGGATTTTTTTACAGGCACATGCTCTGTCTGCATGGATTCAGTTGGGGGATTAGGTACCAAAATTCACAGTAGTAGCAGGTAAAGTCAGTGCTGGGAAGCAGAATTGTCAAGACTACTGGAAAAATTAACTTCTCTCAAACTCATCATCAGCATGCTATGGATTTGATTCCATACAGATCTAACCCATTTTTTACAGTACCAAGAACTGGATTAGGAAAATTGGCTGAGTAACCTTTGTGATTTCATTATTTCATTGAATGGAACAAGAGTTCGTAAGGTTAAAACAGTAACAACATCAAGCTCTTCCCCCCATCATTAAAATATTTAAATTTTTCCTTTTACAATATTTTTCTTTTTTAAAAAAAAAAGTCATCAGCACTTAAAAGTTGTAACAGGAGCAGATTCAAGACCAGCTTAGTAAGACAAAGTACAGTTATATTACAGAAAGTCATGAGGTATAATAAAACCATCCTCTCAAGCTGAGCCACAGAAGCATGAACTTGTTTGTTATGGTCCTTTAAAGTAAGATTTCTTTCTGTACRTTGAAAAACCAGCATATTCCTGTAATTTATTAGAGTTGAAAAGCTTCTTTGTCCCTTCTGCACGGATAAAACAGCTCTTCAGTGATTTGTTAGCTGGGGATTGATATGAACCTGAAACGTTATCTCATTTCCCTCCTTTTTTTGTCACATTTAAACAAATTCTAGTATCTYATACAAACAATATTCACAGCAACTTATGATATTTCAAGAGATGACTTTAGCCCTGTTTCTTTAAATAAAATCCCATAATATACAGCACTAATTTAATCAAACACAATTAGTACAAAATAAGGCATCGCTTTTAAAAGTCAGCACCAGAGGAGAGCTGGAAAGGCTCGTACGGATCCCTCCTGAGGAGTGAGGTGTTGGCTGAGGTACAGCTGATGTGCTGGGGGGGATGGTGTCACCAGGAAAGTGCAACTCTTTGGGAGGTGTTCTTGTTCCCCAGCACAAGTACAAGCCTGAACACTGATCGTGTAGGTGTGTGCGTTCACAGAGGAGGAGAAACCAAAGCAGGTTCGCAGCTCTGCCACAACTCAAAAGCATGGCACAGCTAAACTCAAAAGACACAGTACTCAGTACCTTATCTTTTTTTTTTTTCCAGACCCGAATACTGCTGAAATGCTATTTTTTTTTTTTTTTAAACTTTGCAATTAAAAAGAAAATTAATTGAAGTCTTGTCACCAGAGTAGCACTGGAACTGCCACAGAGCTGAATTTTAATTAACCCCCTTATGGTTGTGCTGATTGGAATGAAACCTCTGAACAAAACCCAAAGTTTTCTAAAAAACAGCTGTCACATTTCATGGCAAGAATTAAAAACTGAAAGTCTGACTCATCCCTTTGCAGGGGTGTAGCTCACCTCTGTGTACAGAGCTCACCATGCCTGTGCACTGCCAAGGGTCCTTGGAGCTGCAGGACTCCGTGTGGCACAGCCCTGTCACTGACTTCTGTGAAGGAGGGAAGCCCCCTCTCCTCAGGGTGGATTAGTGGGGTGTAAACACCACAGAAGTCAGCCCAGCTGGTGGTGTGGATGTAAGTGGGAAGAGAATTGGGCCCTGACTAGCAAAAGGCTACCTGATTTTTCATTTGTAGCAGGATTGATTGCTACACAGTGTTTGAAAAAAACCTGATTTGTTCAGACTGTATACATATTTTTATATATTCCTATTTATATATATAATCTTTATAAACACACAATGAAAGAAAACCAAGGTCTCAGACTGGCAAGGAGAGCAGCGCTTTTTGTTTTAGTTTCTTTTTTTCCTTTTCTCTTTTTTTAATATTTATTCAAGCTTCCCTGTTTTGCAGCTTTGCCTTCATTGAGTATTACTAGGAGGCAAGAGATATTGTTATAGCACCAGAACTATATGAAGCTGAGTTTAACCCACAAAGCTGATTGGTAAAAGTCCAGCCCTCACGTAAATGTGTTTGGTCAGAAGCAGCATAGGCAAATATTCCCTCTCCCCTCTCTTTCCAGACAGTACATGGCACAAAGCTGCTTGCTTCACAGCTGTGAAACTGCCCCTCACCCCAGTCCCTTCAACTTGGTAATGATGATTATTTTTAACATCTTCAGGATCTTAGGCATGAGAGCTTACAGCAACTAAAAAGAAGGAAACAAAGGAGTAGTGCAGTTCTCATCATCGTCAAAAGAAAAACAATAAAAAGGTCACTTGGGTTGCCTGCACCCAGGTTCAAGATTGCTCCAAGTGTCTTGTTCTTGCAGCTCTTAATACTGAGATCCCAGCCCAGGAACGTGTTCTTTCCATCAGTCTGTGATCAGGGCTCTTGCCAAGAGGAAACAGCTTCTGTCTGAGGGAGATCACAACGTGGACTCCAGAGAGGAATCCAGGATGTCATCGTGATGGCTGTTGCTGTTGGAGTCRCTGTCGTAACTCTGGGGACTGGAGTAGTTGGCTGCCTCCTGGAGTCTCATTAGCATGTTCATCTGCAGAGCCAAGGAAGTCCATGATTATTTGTATTTTGAGGTAGGAACAACATTAACTCCACATGACAGCTACAGCAGCGTTGGCTTTGCCAGTGGGCAAGGAAGGAGAGGGAGGAACGAGCACGGGCAACAACACTGAGACTCAGAACAGAGGTACTGACTGTGATTTACTGGGATTTCCCTAGCAACAAGGCAAATGAAAGAGTTCTGCTGTTCAGAAATGGGACTTACCAGAGGATCTCCTTCAGCATCACTGACTGGAACTTGTTTGCTGGTGGAGCCTTCCCGGGACACGGAGTAGCCATCGAAGCCCACGTCCTCAGGCCTCAGCTGGAGCAGGGGAGGCCACTCGTGGTGCTGGGGGCTGGCTGCCCAGGGRTAGGTGTCCATGACCCACTTGGCAGGATCCTCCCAGGGCGCTCTCCTCCCATACAACTGAAAGAGCACAAAGCCACATCAGACATCCCAACCATCTCAGCCACTGCCTACCTAACCAAAATGAACGTGCCATGGTTCTTGTGCCGGTGAAAACACTTGGCAAGCAGGACTGAATGTGAGAGTTTCCTTACCCTAAACACACACAAAGCCCTTTGTCATGGCACTGATTTGGAAGGAGCTGACCACCTTCTCCAAGACTGCAGTGCCCCTCTCGTGGCACCAGCTGAAGGAAGAAATGCCTGAAAATAACATCACCTAATTAAGTCAACTTAAACAACGTCAGCACACAAAAGAAGCCATCAGTGCTGACATCTGGATTGCACTGGAAGCTGCCTTACAAGCTGCCATCCATGGAATGTGGAGGAGGAAACGTGAGATCTGTCATCAGGCAAGAATGATGGATGTCAAGGCAAAAAGTTTTCCGGTCAGATCTTTTTTGTGTTCAACCAAGAAAGAGCAGCAGCATTTGTCCATACCAGCAGCATTTGTCCATRCTCAGGTTCCTAAGTAGGCAAGCTCTGCTTCAAAAATGTTTTTCTGGACAGAACAGACTGCACATCTGAATAATCCCAACGTATCCTCCCTGTTCTGTTCTTTTTGTCTTAGCTAGACAACACCTTCATTTGAATGCTTCATGACTTGCAAAAGCATAAATACAAGTGCCTTTAAAACATTTATTTCCACTTTATAAATATCACCATTAACACCCTTCAGCAACCGGTGCTTGTCTCTGACATTTTGTCGCTGTCCCCTTCCTGTAAAAACAACGGTCTAGCAAAGACATTCACCAGTTCTCTGATGGATCTAGGACTAYCTCACTTTCCTCAATACTATTTCTCCATGGTATGTTTTTTGTGGGTGTAGATTTTGCTTGCACAAAGCATTACAGTGCTCTGAMCACCAACCCGTGGTGTGCTGTGAGGCAGGAGGGAGCAGAGGCTCCAGCAGATGGTGCTAGGCAATCTGAAACAGAGCCTCCTCCACAGCCCAGACCCTTCACCCCTCAGCCCTGCTACTTTATCTTCCCAGCTGCAAGATGGGGCCAACCAGGTTTCCTATTTTAACCTCGTTCTCAAACTTGCAATGAYACATGTCATTTGTATCATGAAGTGGTGAGGATTTTGTATTTTTCACATCTTTTCTCCTGCAAAACTCTGAGTGGATCTGAGCTCAGGAGAGATTAAATGACTCACCAACCATAGCAACCAGGTCTCTCCACCCCTCCCACTGGCACAATTTCCAGAGAGCAAGTCATGGGACGAGGATGGAACAGGTTGCTCCACAAAGCATTAAAAAAAAAAAAATCACTGGAGTATGAATGGCAGTGGCAGGAAGCCACAGGGACTCTGTGTCCCCTTTTTGCTGGTGCTGCATTCTGCACTGATACACCAAGCAGGAAGAACTTGGGTTTTATACAACCTTCTAATTTTCACATCCCTGTTTTGAAGAACAAAACAAGCCAGCTCCCATGGGAGCAATTATTGTAAGGATTCATTTGGTTTGTTTGTATTTGACYCAAAATAATTCTCTAAATGAGAAASAGAAATATAAAAATAGCTGAGAGCAGATCCACAGAGATCAGAGCAAAACTGGGAGTCCACCTTTCCTTTCTGGAAGGCAATTTCAGGAAAGAAGATGTGCTCTCAGAGGAGCCTTTGTGGGCATGAGGAAGAGAAAACAGCCCCAGACAAACCCCACCTTTCTAGCATTAGCTTGTTCATTAGCACCACTCTGGCTTCTCTTCAAGGACTAAAGTGCACCTTCTAATCCATCAACCAAACAAAAGAGAAATTACTTAAACAGGGATGAATTAGTGCAATTTGGGGAAATGGGGCTGAAGGGTATAAAGAATCTAAAGCACAGTGAGAAACTGAAGTCCCTACACCTGGAACACAAGGCACTCAAATACTCTAAGGAAAGATGGAGATACTGGGCAGAACAAGGAAGCAAAAGGATGGTTTTATCAATTACTCCCTCTCCACTTCCATTACTAATTTTTCAATGCTTTCCACAYGTACTGATCAATGATATGAGAGCTCCAAAACCCAGTAGAAGGAGCCYATCATTTAGAGCATCAGTTCTCTCCATTTCAAGAGCAAGCAAAATTAYCTGCTCTCCATTTTCTTGTTTTAGGTTGGAAAGATTCCTGGCTCCCATTACCTTCCTTTAAAACAAGTTTCATGTAAAATGGTTCTYCTGGTCTATTTCTAGCAAAGTTCCTGAGTGTGTTTTGTGTTTTCCTTATGGCTAAGAGTCTACCACAATTGTCCCAAAAAGAATGAGGTCTCYAAGTACTGGCAAATTTCAAATGGCAGCTGACCAAATTGTACCCAAAACTTGGAGAATTCATGTATTTCACAATTTTTTAAGAAGCTATTAGTAAAAGACTAGTTCTAAACCATATTTTAAAGTAAKTGCTGCTGGGCTTATTCTGTGAACAAAGAGCTGGTTATTAAGAAACCTCTTTTTTCCCCTACCTAAATGGCAAGTCCATAGCAATTCTCTGCTGAACCCTCCTCCTGAYTCCAACAAGCTTCATATGGACAACAAAAACTCTTCCAAATTGCCAGATTATGAATCAATCACTAAGCACAGAGAGTCAAAGATGATTTCACTTCATCCTCTGAAAGAATTATGAAGGAATCWACTAAAAAAATAATCTTAAATACTGAGAAGTAATCAAAATGTCACTGATACTGCTCCTGTCACTCATGTATACATTCTCTCCGTGCARAGCTTTGTTCCTATGCTGAAAGATTTGATTTCCAAAGGAAAATCCTGTGTAACACAGTTAATGATGACAAGCCTATTTCTCTGATGCACAAGATAATTTGAAGGTGTGCTTTTGTAACTCAGTATTGAAAGGTATTTTTAGGTCTAACTCCCTCCACTGCAAACATCAGCAGTTTGGCATCTAATCACTTCTTCCACTCTCTACTTCTGCCTGAAATTATTGACAGCTCTGGTTACATTCTCACAGACATGCAGATATTCCACATGCAAGGTTGTATCTACAGAAAATGTTGCAACTACAGAGTTTTGTTGCCTTTTGAACAGATTCTAGACATATGATGTTTCCCTTTGCCTGCTCACCTGTAGCCCTTCCCTTACTGCCTCCAGAAGATATGGAATGATGGAGTAGTTCCACAAGTCAGTGAACCAAACTCTAGAACCATCTACATCTATTGGACAGGAAAGGAAGAGCCGTGGACCTGGAGAGGGAAATTCAGATATTACACTCAAATCACAAGCACAGTAAGCATCAAAAATAGGGTGATGACATCTAAAAGTAGGGTTTTAAAGAAAGCCTTTTTTACATGACACAGCACAAGGAAGTATACAAAGATACACCTGATATACAAGGAAATAAAATACATATATTTACATGTGCCTGGGCAGAGTACTTACCAATAGTAACATCAGAGGAGCTGTGAGCCTCCAGGAATTTGTTCAGATGTTGCCAGACCTTGGGAATCCAATCAATAATCTTAACCAGCTCTGCATTCCTCATCCTGCCACTGATCTCTGTTTCAATCAGTTTTCTTCTCAGGAAGCGGCCGAGAAAGCCTTTGACTGGCTCAGTGTGGTTTGCACATAGCACCCATCTATGGCACAACACCAGAAATGGACTTTATTTCTCTTCCCTGCCTCTGAGGGTAACTATTCCTGACTACATTTCTCTTCTTATTTCCAGATTATCAKGATCAAAATGGGCTATTCCACTCAWACGTGTWTTTCAGCAAAAGTTACTTTGGAATATCTCACTAGATGAGCCAATTTTTATTGTGCATTGTTTCAGCTCATTTCTCAATAATCTGCTTTGCCTAAATATTGTCTTACTGAAAATCTGGTAGAAAATCAAATATCTTAACAATCCTCTATAAAATAAAAGTTTTATGAACCCAGTTCCTTTAATGACAGCACCATAACCAAGCTGAACATGTCAGAGCAGCAACGAGGAACAAATGGCATTTCTCTTTCACTTTGCTATTTCAGCTGATAAGAACAATTTCAAATGACTCAGTAGCCATTACTCCTCCGCCAGCCCACAAACATAAATGAGAAACATGAATAAACAGTACCTGAAATTGTGGTGAAGTTGAAGATTAGGTGTGGAGGAGGTGGCTTGGTTCATTGTTCCAATAATATACGGACTGTTGGGAGAAAAAAAGTCAAGCAAATCAAACTYGTGAACTTTGAAAAACAAGTTTTAAGTAAAACCTGAACATTAAAAAAGGTCATTCAAAACTCTTTTGTCAAAGAAGGATTTGTAGTTACTTGTCACCAAATTCTCTACTGAGATTCTGTGAACATCAAATTCTGGAAGCAAACCAGAAGTCCCAAAATAGGACCTTCCACTACAAATGGGGTTTTACTACCAATGATCCACTACATGAAGCAAATACAACTCATTTTAAATTACTTATTTCAGAAAAATAGATTATTCTATGAAAGAGAAAAGCACTGAAGCACTGTCCACAATCTGGACAACCTGTTCATCTTCCTCCACATTACTAAATTAATGTAGACTTTGTTTTTGTGTGATTGGATTTTGCAAGAGCAGTGCTTTGAGTACAGGATTAACATTTGCAATGTGTTCTGATGCTATTTCTTTACCATTTGTGGTACTTGCAGTTTAGGAGTCCATTAAAGATCTCTCCTAGGGAGCTAACATGGTGCAAATTATCCAAAATGATGACAAGAGGCATATCCACAGCATTATTTTCACTGTTGCACTGGTCTGCCAGGTTGGACAGGTACTGACGGAGTTCCTGCAAAGCAGATACAAAGAAAAAAAAWTTTTCTTCACATTTAATAAAAAAAATCAATTAAGATAAATAAGCTTGGTAACAAAATCTAAAGCAAAAGAGTCTGACATCTAACAAATCACATTTCTCATTAACAATTTCTCATTTTCCATGAGAAAACACAAGATATGGTTTTCYTTCTCTTTTGTAGGTTATGCTGAAGACTCAGAGACTGTGCCAGAAATCCTGTGTGAGATAAGGGCTTAAAGAGGGGTAATRTTTTGTAACTTAGCTTGTGTTTTTTACTCATCAATGTCAGACCTAAGAGGTCTGAAATATATTTTTGTTTCTTTTCAAAAACTTGATCAACTCTCCCCACACCAAACCAAACTGCATTCCAGCTAGATTTGTTGTATCACCTTGCAACTATGTTTCCACCAAAACACAGTTGACAAAATTGATCTGGAACAAACCATCCCTCATCACAGRCCAAATTTGGATGCCTTCAGCAATGCTGAAACGAAGGATGAGCTTTTGGTGCTGCTGATGAGTGGTTGAAATGCTCTCAGCAGCTTTAAAGCGTGTCTGAAATCATACCAGTGGCTTACAACCACAATTTCAACCATCCCTTTCCTCCAGAGGAAAATATGCCTAAGGCCATCAAATACACAGATTTTTTTTTTCCCTTTTCTTTAATCTAGATGATCACTGGAAGTATATTCATCAAAACCAGCAGCACACAAAAAAGCAAAGACACGCCTTACCTGCCCAGGAATGTGTCTGCACAACAGCCTCTCCAAACCCAGCACACAATTACAATGCTGATACCTGCAGCTGCAGAACCTCCTGACAGCCTGGAGATGCATTTGAGGGTTTTGGGAAAAGTGCCCACATGCAATAGGGATTGCTTAAGTCTCTGGGAATTTTATGCAGGTGTTTAACTTCCTGGGCAATTCTCAGGCTCCTAAACACTTGAAAATCACGACACCTTTAGGCGTTTAAATACACACCTGGAAGCCTGCTGTTCCAGACCCATAATCAAGTGAATCTGAAAACCTTTGAGTATTGTTTCCTTCAGGATAAACATAATGCTTTGAGAGTGAAGCTGAGTTCAAAATGCCGGGCTAGGAGAGGTCTCTCACTGCGGGCGGTGCGGGAGGGTTTGYGCGCGCTCACCTTGCTGGATTTGTGGTCCACGTTGAAGGTGGCGATGATGCCCTCGGCCAGCTCCCTGCCCTCCCTGAGCACCATGTACTCAGACAGCCTGTTGGCCAGGTAGGTTTTGCCCGTGCCACTGGGCCCAGACAGGATGATCCTCCTGTGCTCCATCAGCAGGGACACGTAGCGCTGCAGGATGGCCTTGGGGATCAGCGACTCGAACACCAGCCCGTCCAGGCTGTTCTCACAGACACCTGCAGCAGGGAAACAGCCTCTCTCAGGGGCATKTCCAGCTCTTACCCAAAGGGACCTGAGCAAGCTGCTCTTCACCTCAGAGCTAAACTCCTTCCCCAGCCCAGTRTCCTTCATGGTYGAGAGAGRMATACAAATGTCACAGAYAWCTTTTATGAAAAATCCTTTCYTTAGGATTTTTTTCTCCTGAGAAACTGAGAAGCCTCAGGAACAAAATGTAARCAATGGTTATCTGCTGCTGTGGAATGCAACAGRTGSATCTGTGAYTGGYCCATGTTGGTTGTTTCTAATTAATGRMCAATCACWGTCAGCTGACTCGGACWCTCTGTCCGAGACACAARCCTTTGTTATCATTCTTTSYTWTTYKATTCTTAGCYAGCCTTCTGWTGAAACCTTTTCTTCTACTCTTTTAGTATMRTTTTAATGTAATATATATCATAAAATAATAAATCAGCCTTCTGAAACATGGAATCAGATCCTCRTCTCTTCCCTCCTCCTCGGACCCCTKTGAACACGGTCACACACATRAAGCTGAAAACAAGTGCAGGGGTGACCCGTGGCCTTAGCCTGGATCCTCCTTCAGCCTGGTTAAGTCCTCAGCTGCATCCCTGAGGCCCTTTGGAAGCTGCCACACCAAAGGATTCCGGGCTACACTTCTCATGCACAAGCAATCCATTTTACAGCATATTTCACCATGCACTCACCCTGAATGTACCTGTTTACTTTTGGATCACTAGACAAAAAAAAACCAAGCCAGCTATCATCAACTCCCCCTACTTTCCCAAATGCTTGTAATTAAACTCCTCCTCTGTATGCTGATAGTTATCTCCTCTAACAGAAAACTCATACTGATAAGCATTTATGCCATGTCAGCAGTCACTTTAGSCAGAATTGGCTTAGGGAAAATACACAGTGCTTCAAAATAAACAGCAGGAAAGGAAGTTGGCARATCACCCAGAGAAATGTTTGCACCTCAGTGGTTACTTGGAATATTAAATATTTATATAGGCAGCTTTATATCTCAAAGGTATATGTAAGTGATTTTCCATAAATTGATTAAATACATTTCTATTTTAYTGAAAACTGTTATCACTTATGAACCTTCAAGGCACATGTCAAGTCAGTGCAAGTTAAATATAAACTCAAACTGCAGCTTTATAGACACAGTTAGACCTTATGCAATATTTCAGTTCSGATTTATGACTGGACAATGCATTTTATATAAGTAGAATATCCTGGGTTCATGTCAAGCCTCAGTAAGTTGATGTAYTTCACAGTTTATTTTGTCTTCCTGCCCACTGCTTTGCTATACAAGGTAACCTGGTTTTTACACCAATACTCAAAAATCTGCTTTCAGTCAAATTTCAAAGTTGATCTGCAGAATGTTTGGCACTGGTCTCAAATACCATCTGTCTGCAGATTTCATGGGTCTAACTTTGAGCAAACTGATATATGTTCAAAATGCAGCAGTTGAGGGTTTTACCTCTGAACTTAGTTTCATAGCATAGTTTTCAYAAAAAAGTTTTTCCCTGAGAAATGAAATGAGAAACACAAATACTAAATTTTTATCAGTCTTACAGAATAAAATCAATGGGAATTCTGAAAACCATACATTTTGAGAAATCCAGATTTTACAGAGTTTCATAAAATTTGGGGTCTCTCCTTCCTGGTACTTAAGAAGGGACCCTTCAGTAAGACCAATCAAATGAGTCAAGATCTATTTTTTTTTTAACCCTGCATGAAGGAAATAACAACTATAGCTATGATAAAGAGCCAATGAAATTTTGAGGCTTGACTTTGGAAAGCACTTTGCTGCTCAAACAGCTCCACTGCATCCTTTGTGATGTGAGATCTCCTCCAGGACAACTGAAGATCTGTGGAGTGTGTAATTTTCCCTAGAGTTCTAGGTTGAAAACTTGCTGAAATTACAGACTTAGCATGCCTCAAGTGCTGACTTTATCAAATGAAAACAGCAGGAAGTAAACGAACGGTAGGAACAGGAAAAAGCAGCRCAATAAAAAGTCTCTACTCCTCTGAGTTTCTTGACACAGCAAGCTCTGATAAAACTCAACAGTGAGAAGTCCAGCAGGCAGGTCAGGTGGGCTTACCTTTGATGGTCACTGAGATGGTGTTGTTTTCTCCCACCAGGTAGCCACAGGGCAGCAGCTCGGGGGTCTCGGCGCTGCTGGTGCGCCTGATCTCCCCGATGCTGTAGCCCAGAACACTGTCTGAGTTCAGCCCCAGCTGGCTCAAGGGATCCACGTGGATGATGTACTCCTGGGGTGGGAAAGGGACACAGGAGGTCAGGCAGCACTGGGGCCTGTTCTCTGCTGGGACAGTGCTTAATGCACACAGTTCAGCACAGCCTGGCACCATCAGAACCCCCAGGGGAAGCGGAGCTCACAGAATTTGTACCYACTGACCTTAAACAGGCGCCTCACAACCCCATCCAGAACATCCCACTTGGTCTTCCCACTGACTCCAATGCAGCCTATGAGGAAGGAGCGAGGCCTGGAATCCTAAAGGCACAGGATAACTCTATCAGACAAGTGTGGTTAATGGAATGAAAATGCTGGCTTCCCTGCCCCCCCCTTTTACTTCTAAATGATGGTGCATCCTTACYGCTCTATATGGTGAATTCTGAATGGCACATGGAATTCTTTTCACAYGATAAACATTTTCTACAGTGTTGGAGTCACAAATCTAAACAACACTCAGGTGGCTGTCATGTTAAGTTAAAGGTATTTATTAATCAATTCATGAACAATTAAAAATCTCTGAGAGGATYAGAGTTTAGCAAAGAGACAGAAAGTCTCTTAGGAATATTCTAGACAGAAAAGTAGATGTCAAGTACATTCTTCCATGACTCCACAATCAAAGATGTTACATTTGCTAGGTTTAACCTATTTATTTTCAGAAATTCTGCTGTRGGCACAGAAACCTATGCATATATAGATAAACTATACATGGCTCTAATGTATTCATGGCTCTAGTAATATAGAAAGAGATTTTATATTCTATATTTGGTGTATCACAGCATTTTGCATTTTGTAACTGATTTTGAAGGCAGATAAAAGAAATCAGAATAAATATAATTTTTCTGTTTTTCTACAGCTACACTTACTGTGAAACATTAATTGAAGAGAAAACTAATTTCTATCAGAAGATTTGAAGTGTTACTAAAACTTGCTGTGATGGCAGTCGATCAGCARCAGTTTTACTATTTATCCAGGGTTATAAAAATTAATGCAAAATAAGTATTCAATGGAAAGAGCTGCTGAGTCCACTTTATTTCTATCATTCAGATTTTTGCCCATCCCTCAGGAAGACATGAAGTTACTTCCTAAACACATTTTACAGGTGCTCAAAAATGTGACATAGCAAGGCCATTGCTTGTCAAGGACTGTGTAATACATTCAAGCATGTTAAACACACGAGACAGGATGCAACTTTACATTATTTGCAATTTATTTGGGTATTTAGGATTCTTTCAYGTACTTGTGGATGGAAAACATCTGAAAGACGTCATTCTAAACAGGGTACTTGTGCCAGAGGGGCCAACTTAAACTAGAATGATATGGTATAGATCTCCCAGTTTGGATTTGTCAAGTTCTTCCATAAGATTGGTGCTTCTGGCATTTYGGTCCCTCTCAGCAGCTCCAGGGAAGCTGGAGGTAGCCAAGTGCCCTCTCTATCAYTATCAACACACTAAGGAACCACTTTCCTGAGAAAATCCTTGAAAGTCCTTTGCAAACTTGAGTTCCCTCACACATTCTGAAGTCACCTGCATTTCAAAGCTGGGGATGAAACACAACTCACCTCCTTCCATTTCATCTCGTCCTGGAAGTTGACGACTATTTTGACGTGCCTGCCTCCTTCCTTCCGGGCAGAGCCATCTCCAGTGTCATCCAAGAGCATGTCTGTGGACAGGAAACATCAACAGCCTCACAGCTGGAGCTCAATTACAATGGAGACTATTCTGCTTTATTGTAGTCAAACACATCACGTCTGGGCTTCACATGCCCCGAGGTAAAACACAAGAACCAGGCTGACTGACTTCCCCRCCACACATCCCTCTCAAAAAGGGAAGGTCATTGAAAATTATTAGCCAGTTACTCTGTACTTTCCTTCCTATGATATATCCCCTGGCAAATGTGCACCATTAAATGGCTTTAAACAGGACTTTTCAGAGCTGAGGTCATAATTGGACACCTCTGACCGAGGGYGTAGCAGACCTACGATGATATTTAAAAGAGGGCTCCATGCCAGCTCGTGACATATTTCCACACCTCAGCTGTTAATAATCCTCACGCTTTCATTTTTCCATGGCTAACCAACCCAAGCCTTCCAAGTGCAGGATCAAACCTGCCCCAGCACCCTTCTCATTAAGCTCACCGAGACTGGTTGACTCCGTGAGGTTCAGGCTGTGTTGAGAGAGACCCACGGAGTGTCTGGGAGAGGAGGAGATGGAAACCTGAGACTGAGCCCTGCTGCAGCTGCCGTGGTTTTCAGACTTCAGCCGATCGTTCTCGGCTTTTAACTTTTCAATCTCGCTCTGGAAGAGACAAGTCAGACGTTAGAAGGCACAGTGAAAACATGATTATAAGACAGCAACACAGGAAACTTAAGAATAAATGGTAGCTTAGCAGAAATGCTGTTTCCATCATGTTTTAATTATTAAAATGTCCGTTCTGTGAAACTTTTCAAAGTATCCTAAAATACCTCAATATGTGGGAATTCACTAACATTGAAATGCAACTACTTTAAGGCAGAGAGCATGGAAACATCCTGGCCTGCATTAGGAATGGTGTGGCTAGCAGGAGCAGGGAGGTCATTCTGTCCCTGTGCTCAGCACTGGTGAGGGCACACCTGGAGTGCTGTGTCCAGCTCTGGCCCCTCAGTTTGGGAAGGATGTTGAGATGCTCAAGCACATCCAGAGGGGGCAACGAGGCTGGAGAGGCGCTGGGAACCCAAGCCCTGTGAGGAACAACTGAGGGAGCTGGGGTTGTTTAGCCTGGAGAAGAGGAGGTTTAGAGGAGACCTTATTGCCCTCTACAACTTCCTGAAGGGAGGTGTAGACAGGTGGGGTCAGTCTCTGACAGAACCAGAGGACACAGTCTCCAGCTATGTCAGGGAAGGTACAGGTTGGATATTAGGAAGAAACTTTTCACCGAAAGAATAATAAAGTACTGGAGTGCTCTTCCCAGGGAGGTGGTAGAATCACCAACTCTGGATGTGTTTAAAAAAAGACTGGACATGGCACTTGGTGCTATAGTCTGGATGAGGTGTTAGGGCACAAGTTGGACTCTGTGATCTTAGAAGTCTCTTCCAACCTCATTATTCTGCAATTCTGTGATTTTGACAGCCAACAAAATGCTGTCCCCAAAACGCTGGCCCCCAAAATCCTGTCTTGGGGCTGAAACAGCTGCAGCCGAGGGCAGCGATGTCAGGCGCTCAAGCTGAAGGTTTAACACTGGCACAGGCTGCAGGATGTGGGGGGGCTGCTCCTCACCTGCATCCTGTTCATGGCCTCACGCAGCTGGTCCAGCTGGTGGGCAGAGCTGAGGGCCTCCAGGCGGATGTCTGTCAGCTTCATCTCCTTGTCCCGCAGCTCGTTGCGCAGCTGCAGCACCGTCTCGGCCTCGCTGTCCGTGCACTCCGAAATGCTGCACGACACCAACAAACACACACTCCTTCCTCTCCTTCTGCTGCTTCTCCAGGATTTATTAGCAGAAGAGGAGTTGTTTTTATTCTGCTTGAAGCAGGTAGCAGTTTTGGCCCAGTTTTGGCCTTCTGCTGCTTCTCCAGGATTTATTAGCAGAAGAGRAGTCATTCTTTTTATTCTGCTAGAAGCAGGTAGAAGTTTTGGCTTATTGAATTAGTGATGCCATAAGTCAGATATTAAACAGGTCATGGAAATTTTAGAGTCTGATGAAACAAAGATGTCTGAGGGTTATTTTTTTTAATTGGCATCTGAAACAGAATTCTCTGAAATCACCTACTATTGGATAGTCTTCATTTTTTTTTTTACAGTAGTTGCTATAAAGGAAAACTTCTAAAGCCAAAATCTAAATAAATTAAGGGAGTGCAGACATTTAACAGCAGTTGGTTGGAGATTGATGAGTTCACAGACAGATTTAAAGCTCACCAGGTGTGCACAGCTGGGATTCCCTGAACRGCTCTGGAGGGCTTTGGAACTCTACACCTATTCAAGCATGATAAATTCCTGCTCGCTTTAAAGAACTTATGCTTAAAAAATTTTTGGTGGCATTTTAATTCCCTCCACGCACAAAAAAACCCCAAAAAACAACTGAGTGAGTAACAACATTTGAGCACATTTGTAACTGCATCTGTATAAAGATCAACCACACAGCTGCATGCTTTAAGGGCGATTTTACCTAACATGTCTCTCCCTAAATCAGTTTCATGAGAGATGTTTTCCCCACCAAAAAGCCAATAAGCCAAGACACACCAGTTTTACTTCTGCTCTATCCTTTCCCCAGTTCACATATTTACTCTTTGTTCATGTTTATCCTTTTGGCTTCCATAGCAAGGTGAGATGTACCCACACAGCATTTTGGCTGATGACAGATGGGATCATCATTTGACAATTTTCTGGCCTGAGAGCTGTGAAGCACAACTTGCTGTACTCACCAGAAACACACCGAGTTAGGCTCAAGAGACAGAAGAAGCATTGAAACAAAAATCATGGGGGATTATCTTCTGCTACTGACATTTCATCACTGTTATACAGCTGGAAACTAYTGCTATTGTTTTCACTTCTTCATGTGAAAACAAGTGGAGGGAGACTACTCCAATGCATTTGTACTGAAATCAGGCTGGAAGCTCTGCACGACCTCCCAAGGTCAGGAGGCTGTCTGCTAATTACAGGTTTCACAATACTGCCTGTTACAGCTTTCTGTATTTATCTATCCTGCTCAAGTGACAAAGCTACTGATGAAATTAACATAAAAGCTGTTTCACTAAATTTTCCATGTACATTCTAAAATGTGAGTTCACACCGAAAACAGCGTGGCAAGGGAATTGTTAAAACTTCATTTCACAGGTGGCCATGGAGAGGACCAGGCACAGGTGGCTGGGAAGCTACAGAAGGAAAGAGGAGTGGATCATCTCCATCCACCAGGCACAAGCAGTCAGATGAGTTCATCTGYATCACTAACCCACAGTGTTCGATTTCCTTTCCTTTATCTGAATTTGTCAATAGAACTGGGAACTTATCACGGCAGATGAATACAGTATGTGCTGTGTCCAGACAAGAGAAACAAAATCCCAGATTTGACCTGGTTTGTTTAATTAACAGCAAGAGATCCAATTAATTTGGCACCTCAAGGTCACCCTGGTTATAAATATCCTTGATACTCAGTACATTCTGCTGAGAGAACAACCCAATGAAATATTTACACTTCAGCACTGACGCAATGATTTTTGGCTTCCTGGACACTAATGGAAAGGTACTGGGTTGGGAGTCAGCTCATGCATCTTTAAATCTCTGAATACATGTATTCAGCATTTCTGTCCTCTGCCTTTCCTCTACCAATGCAGCAAGATGCCTTTCATGCCATTTTCTGTCTAAAAATTACAAAAATCACTTACAGGGAATTGGAATGGGAAGCTCTCAGCAGTGGTGTTGACACAGTGGTGTTGTGGTGTGGTAGCTTTGGTGAGGAAGGTAAGGAAGAATCAGTCATCTCCTCAATGTCTGAATGAGAAGATGCTGACTTGGGAGATTTCTTTTTCCCAAAAGCTTGCTTGAAGGAGCTGCGTAACTGGAAAAAAGAAAAAGACCACAGCAGCAGGTCCATCATTAAGAGTGAAACCAGGCAAAAAAAGCCACAGAGTAAAAACTCAACATGCAAATATTGGAGATGCTACAGCCATACTCACATACACAGTAACATGGGTGAAAAATAAAAAAAGCTTTTTTTTTTCCTTAACTATTTTATCAGATTAATAAGGTCAATAGGAGTGGCTATGGATGCTTCCTATTTTTTAAGAGCTATATGACAGCAAACTCTGCTCAGTGCAGCAAGCTTTCCAGCAGCGTGGTGACAGCTTGCAGCTGTGCTGGCACAGGGCCCAGGCCAGGTTAATGGTGCTGGAAGGGTTAGTGGTGTCAATGGGGGGTTAGCTTTGTAGCTCYGAGTTTAAAGTAGGTCCTCCTTACCTCATTGACCTGCCGGAAGAAGTGCAAGCAAAAGGAAGTGGGGGAAGGAAAAAAGACATGTTTTAACAGATAAAGCCACTGATAAGGGAAGTTTTGGATTTCTGAGACAAACATGACCAATGATTAACAAAGACAAACAGTTACTTTAAAACCAGAACCCTGTATTTTCCAAAACCAGGTGTCTCAAACCACATACAGCCATTGTTTTGCATTACCTGAGGAAGACACCAGATCCAAACTCTTTAACTATTTAAATTACATTTTCTCCTTAGCTCAGGCAGAGTGCTTTGGCTAAGAGCCAAGTTAATAATGTATTTTTCCTTGCAGGAACAGGTATTTCACCACGTGAAAAGACTGCAACTTCTCTACCTACCTGCAACTAAAATAACCCCTAGTAATATGACTGCCATTTTCCAAACAAGAATTAATATTCCAGTCATTAAACTGCTGTGATCCCAAAGTTACAATTCAACAGGTCGTGTCCAAGAAGCATTTGGACAATRTTCTTAGATATATAGTTTCACTTTTAGGAAGCCCTAAAAGTTAAACCCCCATGGAATCAAGGTCTGGATTTGATGATCCTCATGGCTYCCCTCCCACTCAGGATACTCCATTTACACCTTTTAATGCCACTGCAAAAATTGCATACATACACAGTCTGGCTTAATATGAGCTGAAAACAGTTTTTTAAGCTAGACAAAGACTCCTACAATGAGAAATGTTGAAACTCTGCTGTTTCAGCTCTGAATGGACATCTGCATTGCTTCTACACAGAACACAACACTGGTGGAACAAAGAATGTGTGAATCAGATTCAACTCTCATATTCTTTGTTGTAACGTTTTAATTTCCAATCTTCATTTCACAGCAATGATGCACTCATTTTTAATAACATAAAAATATTGTCCTGTTTCTTCTACTTAATGAAAACTTTATTTATTTAACTTTAAAATAAAAAAATGTTCCCTTAACGTTCTTCAAAAATAGTTTTCTGGTGAATGAGAAATGTGGGTGATGTAAGACCATATCCACTAAATTACAGTAACAAAAAATAGAAGCTAAACAAGAATTTTAAGAAGTGTTTATCTTAACCAAGGCTTAATGACTACTAAAGTTTTGTGTCACAAACTAAGGGTTGCTAGAAATTTAAAAGTTACAGCAATTTACTTTGTCTATATACTAACGTACAGTACAAGAAGGATTTGGACAAGATGTTGTTTCCATTCTACCAATTATTTAAGGTGCAGAGAGGAAATGCTTCTTTTGTGAAGCAGCTGGCAACACCAAGAGATACCACAATGAAATCTCTGAGATAAGAGAGGAATAAAACCAAGAACTTGTTCAGGAAGCTCCTTCTTACAGTTCAGGAGTTTCATCAACAATTTGTGAGATAATACTGAGCAAATAGCTTTTACCAGCTCTAAGCACATTTTGCACCTTTGCAGATTTATCTGTRCACCCAAGAGATCCAGGGAGATTTAAATTCAGTGGGAAGAAAGGGGTGGATTGTTTTACTGACTACAATAAAGGATCTAGGGACTTCAGTCCAAACTACAATCAGACTAGGTCACTAAGGCAGTTATGGTCTAATTGAAAATGGAGTTGAAGATAATGTACCTTTCCTCCAGTACAGGGTACCTYGTACATAGTACATGATGAGCAAAGAGGGAAAAACGGGAAAGGACAGGTAAGTAATGCAAAAACTTCCAAAAGAGATGTCCACCATGAAAAATTTTTAAAGATCAGTATTTTTTATATTATTCTTAGCAGTCCAAGTTAATTCTGGACAAAGAGTTCTTAAASTGTTTAATATGTTCACTTATAAGAAAGCCCTATGAGACAAAACCAAAAGAAAACCCACAAGAATGATCTTCTCTTGTGAGTTTGTTTTCCTTTAATGACAGATGTCACATTTTCCTTAAGGGACTGGACACCCTATTAGCCAGCCCTGATCTTTGACAGCTGTCAAGCTAAAATTCAATCCTATGCAGAGTCAACACAAGGGTATACATCACTTACAACTCAGTTAAGCCTTCACAGGAGAGTTTACCCAGGATTTAAGCAGTGGACAGTCCTTGATCTAACTGGCTGCACGAGGCAGGAAGGAGCTGGATTTCACTGTGCTGTCACAGACATCTTTTATGAAAAATCCTTTCCTTAGGATTTTTTCTCCTGAGAAGCTTAGAGGCCCCCGGAACAAAATGTAAMCAAYGGTWATCTGCTGCTGTGGRATGCAACAGGTGCATCTGKGATTGGCTCATGTGGTTGTTTCTAATTAATGGCCAGTCACAGTCAGCTGGCTCAGACTCTCTGTCTGAGTCACAAACCTTTGTTATCATTCYTTCTTTTTCTATTCTTAGCCAGCCTTCTGATGAAATCCTTTCTTCTATTCTTTTAGTATCGTTTTAATATAATATATATCATAAAATAATAAATCAAGCCTTCTGAAACATGGAGTCAGATCCTCATCTCTTCCATCATCCTGGGACCCCTGTGAACACCGTCACACCGTGCATGTCCTGACAATTTCACAAAAACCTCACACAGTCTCCTCCAACATACTCACCCAGTTCTTCCTCTTCTTTTTCTTGGAGTCGCTGTCGATGTTGCTGCCCACGCTGGAGTGGCTGGTGGCACTGTTGATGCTGGAGACGCTGTCTGAGGAGTGCTGCCTCCGGATCCGCAGGTCCGTGGGCTGGGCAGCTCCAGGGCCTGGAGRGCAATGCAGGCAGAGTCAAAATTAGCTAGGAAATGTGATGAATGGCATTAATAATGCAATCCTGAAGCTACATTTTGGGAAACCAGCACTCTGACAAGCCCTTATCCCAATGGATGGATTGCGGATTTCAAATCCTTGTTTCTTGTGACGAGATTAAAATCGGAGACGCTTCAAACTTTTCCTTCAGCAATTTATCACAGTGTAAATTAGTGGGTTATTCTGGTCTCTGGGCAACTCTGATGGTTACATCAGCTATTACCCAGAGGACTGAGGTCTCACTGGAGAGCCCTGGAGTCTCTGTATGTGGTGCTTGTTTCTCACCTTTGCAGTTGAGCTCAGGTGTGTTGATGACTCCATTGATGGCAGCCTGAGCAGCAGCATTTTGTTTCTTCAGGAGTTCAATTGTCTTCCTTAACTCATTCAGTTCGGAGTCCTTGAATAAGGGAAAAATATGATAGTACACAGGAGAAGAACACCAAAGAAGCTGCTTTTCCATCTAAATTTTGATAGTTCATAGCGAATTTGTGGAATATATATGTACAAGGAGGTGAAAATGAGGTTTGATCCCAAACCTGGGGAAGCACACCCTCAACAGGGTGGAAAACAGCTTAGGTATTATGATACCAAAAAAATGTATGTATTCTGTAATGCAGAAATAATGTCTATTCAAGCATACTGTCCAAAACCACAATGCTGCCAGTCTTGTAAGTATTCTTCTTGGTGTTTCTTTCAAACATGCCCATGTATGGATGCATTGGGATGAAATATATTACAGAAATATGCAATGCTGAAGACCTGTGTCCAAAGCAACAATCAACAGGAATAACCTGATCAGTTGTCACAAAATCCCAGTACATAAAATTAGCGTTCTATACAAATTATTTTTTACATTTTACTCTGTCACCACAAATGAGGGAGCTAAGTCAAATTGACTTATGTTTGTGACTTTTTCCCCTACAAAACTACAGAAGGAGCACAGGCAACAATGCTGGAAACAGAAATGAAGACTTCCAAATGCTTTTGAAGCTTGCCTTTTGCTCTGCAGTCATGGTCAGGCTCTGCAGTCGGATCGTCATGTTCCCCAGGCTCTGCTCAAATGCTGCCACCAGGTGAGCCTGAAATCAAACCACACAGGAGAAGTCAGCTCTCTTCCCCCAAAAAGGAGTATTTCTGCAGGTATTTAATCAGTCCACCCACGCATGGCATTGCTTGTGGTGTAAATGGTGCAGAGAAAACAACACTGCTTAGAAAAGGTCAAATGAGTAGAGCACACATTATGGAAACGCTTGCCAACAATAAAACATAAATCAAGTTTTTGCATAGAGAAGAGTCAGGCAGAAATTTCCCTCCAACTAAATCAGTATTTTCCTTTGTGGATAATTAAGGCAAAAAGATGTTGGCAGTCACAGGGGTGGAGGTTCTCACTGTGTTTATCCCACCAGGAGAACAGATGCTTTGCCAGAYGATGCACCTGCATCCAACTCCAAGACTTCTCCCCTGTTTGAGCACACCTCGCTTCCAGCCAAGGTCAGCTTGCTACATATCATCCAAAATTCCTGCTGCTTGGCCAATTACCCTCTTTTCTTTTCCCAAGGAAAGAAAAAAATGTACTTCCTGGGAAAAAGATTCTACATTCTTCTCCCAAGAAGCAGGGAGAACACAGTGTCTGTTACATGAAAGACATCAGCTAGGAATTGAAAAGGACTAAGAAGCAAAAGGAAGGAAAAGTAGATTGGGAAGATGGAAGAGAATGTAAGAAACTGTATTTCTACAGCCATGACATGGCACTGTTTTCTAGGTATTCATATGTATAGATAACTGATCACAGGTGTATTTGAATATGTATTTATCTCATTAGCCATAATAATCTACACTAACCATTAAAAAAATAGCTTCATTTATCTATTAAAAATAATTCTACATGCACAATGACAAGTAAAATGGTGAAATCTTTCCAAGCAGAAAAAGATATTTTCTCACCTAAAAAATACAGAATAGCAAAACCTTTCACAGACTCATTCAGCAGCAGCACACAGTTGACTTATTCTAAATAACTGTTCTCACATTCACAATGAAAACAAACATGAGCAGTACAATAACATGGGGATGTGCAGCTCTCATTCCCATCAGCCCCTATGAAAATAAGCAGAGCTGAGACTGTGAGAAAATGGCAAAAAGTAATTCAAAACCTAACACTACACACATAGGAAAATCTAAATATTTATTTTAAAAACACGGAGTGGACAGCTTCTGTTGGGGAGGATSAACAGGGAACAACAAAGCTGTTATTCAGGGATCCTCAGCAATACTTCTCAAAAGCAAAAAATAAATGGGCAAGCAGGAGTGCATGGATTAGTAACAGATACAAACCCTTAATGCTTTGACCTGAGCCTTAAAAACCAGTTGCTCTTTCAAAACTGGATTTTGCAATTATTCCTATCTTGAAATCTTTCAGTGAGCTAAGGAAAAAAATGCATCTTCATTCTCTATAGCTGGAGCAAAATGTTTTCAAATTCATGCCCTTGATAGCTTGAGAAGCATCAACAACTGCAGTGTCTATGCAAAGAAATTCAGGAAAAAACCTGTAAACTGAAGAGATTAATTTGAATTTTCGAAGTTTTAATTGCCTTTTTTAAAAGGAATCCTGTCTAAAGGAAATGTCCAAGTGTCTTAACTAACAGCATTTATTAGTCTCAATCCTTTTGGGAACAGACCTTGCCTTTTACATGGAAAAAGGATGTTCTCTGGAAAGAGGTGGCTAAAGACTGAAATTTAATACTGGGACAGTTATAGCAACATCTCTGTTGCCAATTTATGGACAGATCAGGGGGAGGCTCAAGTCTAAGAAGTTTAAATAGCATGAATACAATTGAGTAAAATTTTAGCAAAGTGAACCCAGAAAGAATGGAATATTATCAAAATAATAAATTATATGCTTTGTTGGTTTGGGGTTTTTTTTTTTGTTTTTTTTTGAGAAAAGCCCACAAGAAAAACCCACAAAAACCCAAATGACCCCAATCTAAACAAAAACATACAGGAGTATACACTAAAAGCTGTTCTCCACAAAGAGAGTGGCAGTAACCACACAGAAATTCTTGGGCAGATGAAGAGCAGCTGGGCCAGGCAGCGAGCAGCCTGTGCTGAGCACCAGCCCAGTGACCCTGAACTGTGGGAAGGAGAATGCAATAAAGCCAAGGCAGAGCCAAATGAGCTGCTCAGCTGACAAGCTCTTTGTTTGAAGGACACAAGCTGGGTTATTTAACAACATCATTAAAAACCTCTGCAAGAAAATCTGGTCCTGCTTTCCYACAAGTAAAAGAATCTTCTGGGGGAAAAGCAATTCCTGTATCCATCCTCTTTATATTTGAAAGGCAAATATAAGATTTAACTTTTGAAAGCTGTTTAAACTGTTTTCTTTTCCTCTTGGGACAGTAACTAAGTGGTTTCATTCAGCCAAAGCCCTTTTATTTGACTTCTCTGTAATAACTGTGTTCTTAGTTTCTGGCCCCATTTTCAAGCTGGATGAAGSACTGTGATGGCCTAGAGTGGAGAGCACAGATTTCCCCTTGAATCCTTCCTGTGATATTGCTCAGGTGAACCTGTCCTTTCCTGTCCCAAGAAGTCCCCTTCAAGCAGCACAGCTTCTGATGTTTATTCATTCCCATAAACCAGGATGTCAGGATGATCTGATCTGCTATTCATCTCCAGCTTATTTACTCTAGAACTGCTTATTTTCCTTGCTCCTGTGTTGCAGATTCCTGCTATGTGKGACTGCAGCACAGAACACACAAACAAACTCGCTCAGGGTCATACAGTATTGCCTCAACACCTCCTGGATTCCAAGTATTTTTTCCTCCCAAGTGTCTCAAGTTACTTATCCCTCAAATTCCTGAAAGGAACAAGCACAAGTATTGTCTACACTGACAAAAAGTCAGGTATCTCAATTCTTCAGGCTTAACTTTGAATCAGTTTCCTGAGCCCCTTACACCAGTATTATTTATTATGCTACATTTTTATGCAACAGAGAAACATAATACATTTCAGTCCAAGTTTCTCTTAACTTTTATTCCTACCAGTTATAATCTTTATCTGTATCTCATCCCACCCAAATGTCAAAGCAAGACACTSTTTTTAAAAAAAAGACCCTGTCCTCAATGATCTTCTCAGGACCTTAAGATGGCTTACACAGGTACAAAGCCAAATTATTATTATTATAACTCAGTTTTTAAGGAAAGGTGTAAGATAATTTAGTAGGGCAAAAGTTGCTCTTTTTGGACAGGTCCCACACACGCATGCAGTTATYTCTTTAAACACAACAGTAATACAAACTGAATGTTATGCACATGAAATCTTTTTGTCACTTCAAGAACCTGGGTGGTAATTGTTGCATTAACTGCATTCCAGGTTAATGCTTGCCCTCAGAGCTGTACTCACATTAGCAGTCAGCTGAGTTGTCAGAGCTGACACTTTTTCTTGGGATGCATCCAATTCTCTCCGCAGCTTGCGAATCTGAGGGTTTCAAGAGAGCACTTTAGTGCATCCCAGCAAGGAGAATAAAACAGCAGGACAGGCAATGCACAGTGGCATTTATGCTTGTCAAAGAGGACGCGCTCTTACCTCTGACTGGCACTTCTCTTCAGGCTGTAAAATAAAAGAACTATGTGAGGACATTACAACATAACCAGCCTGACACATACATGCAAATTATCTTTTTGTATTTCAAGAACTCTAATATGAATTCMCAAAGCTGGATTTCCTCATCCACATTCAGTCTAATTTAATCTCCTAATTTATTTACTCTCAAGGAAAAAGAAAACAGGCTGCTGGAGGTACTTCCTTCTGCAGGAAGGAATTYGGGCTCCACCTCAGCCTGCTGACCAGTGCACCTCTGATCTCAGTCATGGAAGAGTGAAGAAGTCCTGGCTCTGTCCACAAGGGACTGCAGGAGGCTCTGAAGAACCAGGACTRCCACAGAAYTTGGCTCATCCTGGGCAATTCCCYTYATCCCACACTCAGCTCTCCATGGGAAGGAGGTGGGATTTTCGCATTCTAAAGTGATGTGAAAAAAAAAACCATTAAAAATTCCTCCCACTTGGATGCTGCCAAGGCACTGTGGCAATGGAAAAGTGAGGACACACAGGCAGCTGTGAGGATGCCAAGTGGATATACTGAGCATCCACTGTGGTCAGCATGATAGAATTGTGGCTGCTMTGGCCTGTTTCTAACCACAGTTATCAGCTAAGGACAAGTATGGGGTAGGAAGTCACACACTCCACTGTTTCTAAGAAAACATGCCCWCTTCCAGCCACCAGGAAAATTACACCCATCCAAACACACTATTGGGGCCCCTTGTGCACAGGAACCTGAAGCTCTGAGTGCTGCCCTGCCATTTTCAAACTCCAGCAAGCCTTATTTTAGGATCAGATAACCAAAATGAATACATACTTGTGGAGAAAATGTTACTGGCACAATGACTAAATTACCTTTTTTWAGAATTATTAATATTTGTGCATTGAAAAGTGAACTTCTTTGGTAGTATATCATTAATATAAGGATGGGATGACTTTATTCAGCAAATTTTGGGATGCTATAAGGAACAAAGTTCAAATCTYCTCATATCTGCTGAGGTGCTTTGTAGCAAAACTTACTTAGCATGGCATAAAATACAGACAATTGCTGCTTTTAGGCCATTGAAGTCTGTGTTTAATGTGCTAAATATCCACAGGCATCTTCAAGAACATAAACATTCCTTTCCTAGCTATCATTCAGAACACAGTCAAATGAAAACTGTTTTTCCCCTGCTCCTTGAATGGCAAGTGAAGTGTTGCCATTTGGCTGGCCAATTGGCTGGTCTCGCCAGACCAAGACCAGCCAATTCAATAAYTTTGATGAATAAATATAGACTTCATTTCATTATACTCACTGTAGAATAAATAGATGATGTACTGGACACCAAAGAGAGAGAAGAACCATGCACTAAAGGAAAGAAAATAAACACAATGAATTCAAGTGCACTAACCACAGGGTGGAATCATCATAAATCATCCACTGTAAACCACCAATCTGCTGTAGAAATACTTTCACAAATTTCATCATCCATCATAAACTTAATTATAWTATTGTACCAATAATGTACAGTTTGAAGCATGCATTGCCAGCTGATACAATCCATAATCTTGGATTTGGTAAAGCTGTTTCAAAATTCTCATAATACTTGTTTTTTTGGGAAAATTAGGTGTGGCCAAGAAAGTTTACAAAAGTTTTGATGAAGGTCTGTTCAGAGATAAATATTTCTCCRGATAGTTTATATTAAAATTCTTGCAAAAGGACTTACTCAAGATTAAAAAAAACCCCAAGGAATGCAGAAGGGATTACAAAATTAAACCTAAGTATTTTATCTTGAATTTTAGGTGAGACTGAGGTTTGTTTGTTTGTTTTTTTTTAAGCAACAGACCAAGATGGGAATGTGCTGAGGAAACCACAACACCCAGCTCCAGTATGTAACCAGATGCTCCAGGAGAAGACATGGAGGACCCAAGAAAAAAAAAAAAAGTCTAATTTTGGGGCTGTGAATTCTCCTCTAAATGCAGCTGTATCTCCCTTCTGCTGACTTAAGGGAGCTGCATCAGTGCATCAATGAGCCCAACGTTCCTTTTCCCAGCAGGGTTTCTTGGTGCTTCTTTAAAGCAAGGATATTTTTTTAACAAGTCAAAGTTTGTTCTCTCAAAAAAAAAAAAATTAACAGTGAAAACACAGCTACAAAACTTTCTGGAAAAGGATTAGTTTCAAGCAATTTTTGCACTTAAATTCAATAAAGGACATCCATATACACTGATGACCTGGATGATCTTCAGAGGTTCCTTCCAACCTGAACTATTCTGTGATTCTCAAGGTTGTTACCATCCTGATGCCTGTTACATCAGGATTTACATATAAATATAGCATAATTTCATTTTTTATTACACTACTGAAAAAAAATACCTGAAGCTATTCTTTCTGCTACTGAAACATGCAAAATTACTTTTCCCTTATTTTTATTTTTAGAAACAAATAGTACTGAACWGAAACTTCCATTCAAAATTCAGGTAACTGAACACAAAACATATGAAATAGCACAAAATCATTTTTCCTTTCTTCTAAGTCCTCCAGCAAAAAAAAAAAAAGCTTAGAAAAGCAGCCATTTTGCTTTAATTACCTAGAGCAATTCTACACTCGTAATAAATGGGTTCTGCTTTCCCACTGACATTATATCCTAAGGCAATACTGGAAAGAGAAGTAAACAAGGTCTAAGTTGGCTTCTGAAGGAATTTAAGATAATTTAGAAAACCCACAAGAAAGTAAAAAAAAAAACCCTCACATCCATTTGCTTTCTCTGGGTAATCATATTTTCAATTAAAATGRTCTTTCTAGTTACACATTAAGGACTATCCTGCACTAAGAACATAAAATAAGTGGTGTGAGTCAGAGCCAGGCTCTGTCTAATGGTGTGCTCCAGCCCTGGCTGCAACCACAGCCCATGTTTACTGAAAAGAATGAAAAGAGGAGACAGATACACAGTGATTAATCCCCAGGTACATCTTTGCACCTTCTGGGAATCGGCAGAGATGGAAATTCCAGGGGTGGAAACTGCAGTCAGGCCATTATTTTGGCTGCCGTGACCTGTCTACCATTAACTCCCTTAACTGCTGCTGAATCCACCGACACATTTTGTCTGCAATGAAAAATTCTCTTGTGCTCAGAAATGTAATTCTTTGCAGTTGTTTTAGACCTGCTACTKAATTAGTAAGTTCCTTGAGTGCCTCCATGCCATTGTGCTAACAGAAGGAATGGATGACCAATCTATTAATCACAAACAAAAATTCAATACACGTTGCCTCAACCATCACTTTCCACGCTGAAGACTTCTATTTTAACTTTATATCACAGATGTTCTGTGCTTAAGATCTCCTTCTCACTTTTCTTTACTTGCATTTTCCCCTTAAGATTTTCAAGATGGAAAGTCCAAAGTGAGGCAATACTGCACAAGGCCACAAATGGACTCACAGAGGGAATATAAACATTATTTTCTGGTCTGCCTCCCTATGTTCTTCCTTTTGAATTTTTTTCCTAACAGAGATATAACCTAACAGAGATAAAAAAGAGCCCTACCAACTGGCCAGAGAGGAAACAGAAACTTCATCATGGACAACATAGATGTGGAATTTTTAAGATCACATTGGGACTTTAATACAGGAGGGAAGATGCAAAATAAGAAAAAAAAGGGAAAGAACATGTAATTCTGGGAATCCTACTYCTGCCTTGTGAAACACCAGCATCACAGAGAATCATAGATTTATTTAGTTGGAAAAGACCTCTAAGATTAAGCCAGCACTGCCAAGGCCATGTAAACCATGTCCCTAAGGACCACACAGACACAGTTCTTCAATTCCCCCAGGAACAGGGACTCACCTGCATCATCTGAATGTGTACATAATTTCACATTTCTCATTTCAAGGACAACTAAGGAGTTAATATACTTGTGCAATTTCTTTTTAAAGGTCTGCAGATGGCTACTTGAAGGCTATTTAATTAGGAGCCTGAAGGCAGTTATGCTCTTGATGCAATTCCTGTTCTTGCAGCCAGCATGCATCTGCATGCAGCCCACAAACCCAAATTGGTCTGGAGCTATTATTTTAAAGCACTGTAAATGCACAGGCAAGCATGTATCATTTTCAATGCTAGAAAAGAAAGGCTCTAGCCCGGAGAGCAGAAAGAAAAACTGGTATTGCAGTCAGTAGCACAAAAAGGAATAATAATTTATATTCCAATGATAAAGAATTTCACTTTTTTTCACTTGGAGGCTGAAGTAGCAGGGTGGAGCCACTGGCAGCCCAGCTCTTGGGAAAGACTGTTGGCTGGAAGAGTGGGGAAACTGGAGAGCCACTCAGTTTTTATGCTGTGTTTTTTCCCCATGAAGTTCTGGCGAGTTTGGGGGCTGTTCCTGCTGGCCCTGTCTGTCACAAGAGTTACTGCAAGGCTGACCAACCTCCCCACCTACCTGCTGTGCTGTGAGAGAACACGACTGCACTTCATACCCAGAGACAAGAGAAGAAAAGGCTTTAMAGAATAAATACTGGCCCTGCTTTGAGGTTAATGAGAAGCAAATGCCTTGTAATACTATGTGCTAGGAAATAATTAAGAAGTAGGTTGGTAAGCTTCATTTAAGACCTGGATTTGCTTCGTTGACACYGGATGATTGTATAAAATCAATTTGTTCATTAACCGCAAATTTAAATTTCCATAATACTTTTAAATCTGTTCTCTCAAGGTGAAAGCAAACCTCTGCTATATTCAGAAACACTTAACCACTGAGATCCTGAGAAATAAGCAGGAGCTAGTAAGCAGGTTAGCTTAGTAGTAAGCCTTCTCTACAGCCAGGGAGTGATGGAAGACATTTCTCCTGAAGACAAAAATACAGAGACTACACCTAAACATTCAATCCATATTATTATCCTTTTAGGTGTGAAAAATTKAGGAAAATCTGAAAGGGATCTTCAGCATGTCCCCTGTAGGGTCAGATTCCTTCCTTAGATAGAAAAGTGGTATTTTCCAACCACTTTCAAGTCCATAACTTAGTGGATATTTCTTGGACTTAATTTTTATTACTTTTTTCAAATGAATAAAAAGCACTTCATAGAACATTTCACCTAAGTCTTTTCAGGTTTTACTTTTCTTCCTTTTTTTTAATGGTTTGTCTTCAAACATGCAATACTTAYTAAATGCTTATCCAAACTAGGCTCTCCGCTGGACAAGAATTTCTGAACTACAAGAGAGAGTTTAACCTCCAATGTGCCAAAATGGACTTGCTGCAATCTTGAGCACTGTTAAAAGACTACGAGTACAATTTTTTTGAGGATGTCTTCAATAAAACCCAAGTAAATTTTGCTACAGTAGCTCTTCTGGTAAATCAGAGAAGTGTAACACAGATACAGTGACTCAAATTCCTTTCCAGATTATACTGACTGACTGAGCATTTGGCAGCCTTTGACTGYTCCTGATCATTCAGCTTTCTGAGAGCAAACAAAGGTTAATTCCTGCAATGACCCAGCTTTTAGCCCTATAGCATTATTCTAATAATTTTCAACCCCTAATAAAAATCCTTAGCCACAGACCTCTAAAATACAATAAAATGTACTGAAGTTAGACTGACTAAATTCAATAATCAATTAATTAATTAATTTTCCCAGAGACATATCCAATACATATTCTCTACCTTCTCCAATGGCAAAAAACCATAATGGGATAACCAGAATCTCCAGGAAGGCACTTTGCAGGTCTCAAAGGTTTCTGCAAGCACTGAAGTGTGGCTTCCATGCAGGCCTGGCTCTTGGGGAGCAACAACCATGGGGCACTGGTATTAACAGTGCTGAGTAAGTGCAGGTCTCCAGAAGCAGAGGAAAGAGCCACCAAATGCTTGTGTGGCCTGTAAAGCACAACCAAGYTCCTCCCAAACCTTGCCAGAAAGGAGATTTAAGACTCAAAGAGTTAACATTGAAAATRTTTCCTATGAACTCCTCCATGCTTGACTTTTCAAAGTGCAATGCTTGAGGATTTTAACGTGTGCTCACAGCCACTCCTCCTACAGCTACAAGGATGCCTGATCAGGAGCAACCAAACTAAATATTCATTTCTAGGTAAATGCTTTTTCTTATTAMATTTACATGGGTTCTTTTTATCAGSTGGGTTACATATTTGAAAAGATGATAAAGCACTAAATAGACAAGCCCAGATGTTTCAAAGAACTACTCAATTCCCTTTGGAATATCTTGTATCAAGCTAGGACATTCAGCAGAAATGAAAAGCAAAGACTATTTGAGTACAGTTAAAATACTGGAAAAATTACTGGGATAGAAACAGTCCAACTGATATCACTTATCTATACTATAACCAGAAATGTGGAAATGCAAGTTCAGAATACTCCTATTRAAGAAACACTGATGTGCTGACTCTAAGCTTGAAATAGTTCTTCTGAGAGCACAAAAAATGAAGCACAGGATATGTTTAAGCCATTTCTTGAACAGCCAGGGTCTAGGTACAACACTCATTTCCTGTGTCTGACCAACACAATCACTGCATCAACATCATATTCTCTATCATCCTTCACATCTGTCTCTGTGACCAGTGACAGGACCCAAGGGAATGTCCTGAAGTTGTGTCAGGGGAGGTTCAGGTTGGCACTYCACCCAAAGGGTGACTGGGCCCTGAACAGGCTCCCCAGGGAAGCAGTCACAGCAGCAAGGCTAGCAGAGTTTAAGGAGAGTTTGGACAACACTCTCAGGCACATGGGGTGATTGTTGGGGTGCCCTGGGCAGGGCCAGGAGCTGGATTTGATGATCCCAGTGGGTCTCTTCCAACACTGATTCTACAATCAGAACAACCACAAACAGAACTATGGTTTTAGCTAACACTGAGACATCCACACTGAGAAAGCTGTGCTTGAACAGAGAAGTGCCCAGYTCCTGTGCCAAGGCCACCCTTTGCCTTGGGAGTTCTGGACACTGAGAATTTTAGACTTTCTGTGCTGAMAGACTCTGATTCCCAGGAGAGCACTGTATTTGACCTGAGGCCATGGAAAAGGCTTCCAAAATTGATTGATAGCACTGGGATTACCGGTGTGTAGTTGATTAGAAGTGYGTAACATCATAGGGTCGGAAAACGTAGAGTTTGGGGTTTTAGAATATAGTAATATATATATAAAATAAGATGGAAGTTTTAGGGCGGAGGCTGATGCTTCTTCTTTACCTTCTTATTCCTTCCTCTTCCTGGGTTTGGGTGGTGTTTTCTAATTGCACAGAAAAGTCCACATTGTGGACTTCRAGTGATTAGTTATTGGGYTAAAAGTGAAAATAATTTAGGTGTCATTTCTTAATTGGGTAGTTTAGCCTTAAAAGACCTTGTAYAGAAAGACAGACATTTTGTAGCTTGTTAGTAGAATGCTGTAGAACTCACAACTTTTGGATTTYTGTGGTTGAGATGACCCCCAAGGTATTAGAAAGCCTTTCTTTTTCTTAGCCTTGCAACCAAAGAAGTYGAGATTYGTTGGTTTTGTTTATCAAGGTTGTTTTTTTTTTCTTATCTATTCCATTCCTTCTCTGACCTGCTGAGATCTGTCCAGCAGGTTGGGTTGTGGCACAGTCCCTGCCCTTGGRGTGGTGTTAGCTTTTTATACTAAGAACTATGTGTACTTTATTTACAATAATTTTCTAATATCTAYCATCTATGTTCGACTATGTGTCTCTACTTTAAACMAATCAAAAAGTGTCATCATCACAGCAGAAGATGGAGGACAAGAAGGATCAGAAGGACAGAACATGCCTACACTTCTCCATCTTGCCTCTTGAACCCCCATTCYAAATCCTCAAAATTCTACTTTTTCTCCCTGTGACAAATTAACTATCATTCTRCTCAAACTCTTGTGGCTTGTAAATCCTCACACAAAGTTGGCAATTTTCTCCATGGGCAAAAATTGAAGGCACAGGTGTTTTTGACTCTGTGCCAAGGTTTTTGAGCTCTTTGCCAGGGTCTCCAATCGCCCAGGGCAGCCAGAGGAATGTCCTGGGTCCTGACAACAACTTGTAACATAGACAAGAAACAATAAACACCCGAGTGCGAACACGAAACACCGTCTGTAGCGCCTCAACCGCGACCTTGGCAGAGGCAGAAGAAGMAGCCAAACCCCGGCCCCTGTGAGCACACCCAGCCCCAGGGGCCCGTACTGACCCTCCTCGAAGCCGTCGCGGAAGGAGCCGGAGCGGCTCATGGTGCGGCTCTTGTCGTCCAGGGACACGGAGCTGTTGCGGAGGCGCGTGTCGCCGTAGGGCTCGTAGGGGCCGTCGGCGTTGGACAGGCTGTGCGTGCGCAGCATGCTGGGGTTGGACAGGCTCATCTGCGCCGCGCTCGTGGGGCTCGCTGCAAAGCAAGGCACAAACACACACGTTGCACACGTTGTTGCGGTGGTTTGCAGGCAGTCCCGACATGGGAAGAGGCAAGAATCTTGAGGAATCTTGACTCCATGTTTCAGAAGGCTGATTTTATTATTTTATGATATATATTATATTAAAAGAAAACGATACACTGAAACTATACTAAAAGAATAGAAGAAWGGATTTCATCAGAAGGCCTGAAAGGAATGGAAAAGAATGATAATAAAATCTTGTGACTGACCAGACAGTCTGAGACAGCTGGACTGTGATTGGCCATTAATTAGAAACAACCACATGAGACCAATCAAAGATGTGTTTTGCAGAGATAAACAAAACTCCACAACTTTGTGAAAGCTGTAAAGCCGGTAAGTTTATTACAGCGCTGGATGCATGTGGAGATTACTTTCTTTAAAAGGCATGAGTACTTCTGGGCACTTCAGGCCTTTTTTTACCTTCTTCTTCTTCAATACATATGCATACAATTTCACAATAGGTTCATACATATTCATTTTTACGAATTTCGTGTGACATTTGCTGCTAGTTCTTCTTTATAAGAAAGAATTTCTAGGTCAGGTCGACCTTCTCTTACAGCAGTCTCTGTCTCTCTTTATCACTCATTGTCTCTCTCTCCCTTATCTCTGTCTTACACTGAAGCAGTTTCTCTGAGCTTAGGCTTTTGCAGTCAGGCTAAATAACTATGTTTTCAAATTATAGACTCAACCCAAAGATGTACATTTCACTTAAATCAAAATGGATTTCTACTCTGGARAATYTCTACTCTGCTTCAGATGCACCTGTTGMATTCCACAGCAGCAGACCGTTATTGTCTGTTGTACATTTTGTTCCTGAGGCCTCTCAGCTTCTCAGGAGAAAAATCCTGGCGAAGGGATTTTTCAGAAAATATCATGGCTTGTCACTGCCACACTATCTAAAAAACCCCTTTGCCAAGATTTCTTCTCCTGGGAAGATGAGAAGCCTCAGCTTCTCCATGTTTTGCCTGCTCTGGAATGCGGGCTGGAGATTGTTTAGCCAAACATGTGAATTATTTTTAATTAATGGCCAATCACGGTCCAGCTGTGTTGGACTCTCTGAGTCAGTCACAAGCTTTTATTACTCATTCTTGTTAAACCTTCTGATGTATCCTTTCTCTTATTTGGTATAGTTTTAGTATAGCGTTCTTTAATAGAATAGTGTCATAAAATAATAAATCAGCCTTCTGAGAACATGGGAGTCAAATTCTCMTCTCGTCCCTCGTCCTGGGGGCCCTCACAAACACCACACACGCCCTTAGTGCTGCCAGCACGGCCTTTCCTGCTCTCCTTTTATCATCCTCCACCAGCAAAGGTTCTTGCCCCCTGCCCTCCACTTTAAGGCACAAATTTTTGGTATCATCTTCTCCAGGCTTCATTGGTTTTCAAGTAAGGGATATGCAAAYTAGGCCAGTGCATGTGAAAACTCAAGTCAAATAAGGTCATTTTAAACACTGTCTGTGTGTCCGTAATGTCYGTGTGTCCGTAATTCCACAAACAAGCTGAGTCACCGCACTAACACTTCCCAGGCATGGGAGAATGAAAGAAAATTATCTTGCCATTAACTAATTAATTAATTAATTAATCATTTAATTTGGAACTGTTCTTCCACAAAAATTKTAGTATTTTGTCTATATAGAGCAGGACTTACCTTCTTCAAAGCCTTTAAGTTCTAAGAAAATGACATTTTTCTATGTATTTTAGTCACAAATATAAAGAGCTTGTACAGTTCAGAACTTTCAGCTATGGTGTCCTGAGAACTGTAAAATACTAATTTTGCCTTAAAAGCCAATATTCTTCCAGTCAGTGTTTAGAGTACAAAAGTACTGCAATCTCACATTTCTCAAAAGAGCTTTTGTGCTAAAATTATGCCTGCTATTTAGTAAGAATGAGTWCATTTGTGGGTAAAAAAAGAGAACAAAATCATTGTTCATCTGGTTCCTCTTGGTGTGCTGTCATTGCCTGTTTCTATAYAGACCATCAACTGATACAGACTATTGTAGAAAACAGGATAATTCAGTGCTTGAATTTCATATCATCATTCGCTCTTAAATTATGACCTTTCTTAACTCCAATATCTCTAAGTTCTCATCTTAAAAACATGGGAAAACATACCTTCTTTTTCTTTTGTTTTTTTTTTTGGTGCTCATTGCAGTTTGTGGCCAAAGAGCTTYTGAAGCTAATACAAATAATCTCCAATGCTGCACATAAAGAGTTAAGTTTCTAGGCTTATGACAACACTTTTTGGTTTTTTTTTTTTTCATTTCATGAACTTTCCTGACAGTTTGCTAGCTGTTGGAAATGTAGCCATGCTGTGTGWATATTCAGCTGAAATTTTGCTAAGTTTCAGTTTATTTAAAGCCACTTATTGAATGTGTTTCTTTCCAGAACACTCCAGGAAAGGCTCTAGAATGTCATTACTGCAACTCAAAACTGCACTAGAAATAAGTGACTGTGCAATCTGCTCCAAATTCCCACAAGAAGTTCACAAGTGCAAGCTTAACTATTTTGCACATAATTATTATCTATAAATTAGTTACTATAAACAGTATATTTATTTTAAACAATAATATTAATTATTATGAAGGGGCCTTTCAAAGTCATAAACAAATAGGCATTTTCTTTCCAAATGTCACTTCAAGATGAAATTTGCAAACCTGAAGAAACTGCAAAGCAACAAAGTCATATTTAAGCAGCCCAAAAGAGATGAGCATCACTAGCACTTTAAATCAGGTTATTTCAACTGCTGATACAGTCAACTAGAACATGCAGTGCTTCATGGATCCTGCCAATCAGCACTTATTGTTTCCTTAATATAAAATGTGTTTACCAAAGAAATTAAGTGAAGGAATGGCAGTTTTTCTGACTTGAAACTCCCCTGACTTTTATATATTGCTTGATTGAGCTTTCTACAATTTTCCAACGAGCCATTTGAAAAAGACAAAGCTAAAATACCAAACTGATGAGATTGGCAGACACAGTAAGTAAAATGCTTGGATTTTAGAGAATTATACATGTTGCAACATCTGCAGGCAACATCATATGTCCTCTAAGCACCCCAATGGGTGATATCAAGCAACAGCTCTACTGAACATTTTATAAAGCTCACAATTTACATTAAGGAATCTGATTAGTCCCAGAGAATCAAAGTTACTGCAAGAATGGCACCTTTGGGCATAGGAGATAATAATGCTAATTAGTCACACTCATTTCAGTGAGAGTGCTTCCTCAGGCTCAATGTGGGCCTTGGAGCTGCTGAAAGAAAATTATCTTGTGCAACATGCTGTTTTCAGGACACACAATGCATTGCTGTGATTATTCAAACAGATAATTATTCACCAAGCTGTGAGAAGTTAAATCTGGTTCCAGAGGGTGATGTTATGCTGGATCCAGATGAAAATGGAGAATTGGCAGCAGTATCCTGCAGTCCTCCTGCTGAATGGGACCGGAGCCATTCCTTTGCATCCTCTTGACTACGGAGCTGGGAGGATGGAGTATACCTGCAAAAACAAACARGCTTTTCACCATGAACTTTGATATTTATCTGACTTTTTTGTTTAAAAAAACAACAAAAAACAACAAAAAAACCAACCATGAAATGTCACAAGGCTGGGGGCGGGAGAGAGAGAGAGAAAGAAAAAAGGAAGAATCCTCATATGAAATTAAAGGATTAAGTAATCTAAACCAAATAGAATTCTGAATTAAGGAGCTGCTCCAAGCTCTTCCAACATGTTCCTAATTCATTCTGCCTCTGTTTGGGGGGAAAAAACCAAACCACAAACTTCTTTCCAATGGCTTCAGGTGTAACCAAACCAGAGTGAACCAAAAGTTACAGGTAGAAGTTGTGCTATGTAGCACTGTAGGATAAAATGTAGTGTGTGCTACATCATACGATTTAAAAATAAAACTATAACTTGGAAAACCTTTCCTAAGTTATGCCAAAATTCTAACATTATTTAAATACTTCGGTACATCAAAAACCTTAGATGACTTATTGTAATATTATAACCAAATTCAAGTCAACAAAGCCATTATCAGGACCCAATATTTCATATTCCAGAGACATCCATATAAGGCCTGTGGAGGTGTATCCCATTTAGTTCAAAACCAACAGCATTGAAACATCATAAAGGAGACCATGTTCAGCCTTTTCTGAAGGCAATGAAAATAGCAGAAACGTGGTCTATGCCAACATCAGCGGCAACAAAACCCCTGGCTTCAGCTTAGGTTTCATTTATTGTGTCTCTGTGAAAAACAGGTATGTCAGGACAGGTGTTATGTGAGCTACGTGATGGGGCACGGGTACCAACAGCCAGAGCTTCCTGGAAACACTCCTCTGCTGATGGAATTCAGTGTCTGCCTTGGGCTAWGCCATTGCCTTTGGACAAATATTTATGAGTGCCTAGCTCTCCTTCCAAAAACTTAGAGCCTATTATTTGCTGATATTATCTATTTAATTAATTTGATTCCCTTCAAATAAATGCCCTACAGTAAGATATCACTTATTAAGATTATTTTAAATCAATGGGAACACTGCAATAATTTTAAAAGTCAATATGCCTTCAGAAAATACATTCATTCTTCTGCTTATGCCTCAACACTTCAGCAGCAATCCCTGACAATCTGCATCTCTTAAACATTGCATATAAATCAGTTTATTTAGAAAGGGGCTTTAAACAGTCATGTTACCTTAAAATGCTACAGATTTATTTTTATTGTCAGCATGAATACCTACCTCTTCAGCACTCAAATGTTTTGGTCTTAGAAGAGAGTATTTATTAGARACACAGTTGAGGACCATAGAAACATTAAAACAAATTGCCATTTTAAGAAAGGCTTTTAGTACTCAGCTTCATAGGACAAGGCTGCTCTGAAGAACAAGATGCACAGAACAGAAAAAATTGCAGCTGCAGTTTCAAGGCAGTGATCCCAGACACTGCATTAAGCAATTCAGAAGCTGAATTTCCTGAATTRTCAGAGATACCTACTGTAAATTCTCTAACATATAAAGCATTTAATTAACATAGCTAATAGTAATTCTGGCTAGAATTGCTTGTATCAATGGAAAAAAAAAGTATGTTATAAAAATCACTACCTCACAGATGTACAAAATACGTGAGAAGACAACTGCTGAAAGTTTATTTGATGATTTTTTTGTTATTTTCTATGAGAGTAGAGAATAAGGTATAGATTAAATAGATGATAAATTATAAGACACAGATTAAGGTATTATCATGCTTTTTTCTTAATTAKTATGTCCAATTTTATCCTGAAAGGTTTGGCGTGATCTTGTAAATTTTTTCTATTTATATCACAACACCAAGGTTCCCAAGGTTAAAAAACTATTTCAGTAATAGGCACAGAAACAACAACATTACTGTTTTCAAATCAAGCCCAGRGATGGTTTGAGATGCTTTCCAGCAATTAAGCCAGCAAAAGCCACAGTTCTTGCTCAAGCAGTGAGGCCACTGGATGAAAAAAGCTCAGTTGTCAATGGCCTTCTTTGAGGATTGAAAGAAAAGAAGAAGAAAGGAAGAAGAAGAAAGGGAAGAAGAAAGGGAAGAAGAAAGGGAAGAAGAAGGGAAGAAAAACGGAAGAAAAAAGGAAGAAGAAGGGAAGAAGAAGGGAAGAAAAAAGGAAGAAAAAGGGAAGAAAAAGGGAAGAAAAAGGGAAGAAAAAGGGAAGAGTATTGTTGCCACCTCTTGCAAACTGCGACCATCACCACCAGCCACAACAGAAACACAAAGCAAACTCCAAAGCCACCACAGAAGATGTTAAACCATGTGGAAACACCAATACCTGAGTCCCTTCTTAGGCAAAGTGTTCCTATCAAGATGTGGGTCGCTGCAGAAAAGTTAAAAGAAAAGAACTTCAGAGAAGAACAAAAGGGAAAGAATCAGGTCAGGACGAAGGACGTACAAACATCTGCAGCACCTTTTCAGAGAAAAAGGTGCTGGGGCCTCCCTACAGAAACATGCACAGACCTCCTCACCAGGTGAGATTTGCACAAACATGCAGCTGCTACCATGCCAATGAACCACGTCTCTTCACAACCTCACTTCACTGTTTCTCCTACCCACAATGAACAAAAATGGCTCTTTAAACATCAAATGGGTGTTTAAAAAAATACACTTTTCAGCAGGCTATTGGTCAGACCYCATGGGAATATTCAAGTCCAAACCACCTTCCCATCATTTCTTTCAGCAGACACCCTTTAGGGAATGCACCTAATTGCTGTAAAGAGGTATTGAGCCCAGACTGCTTAAATTTCCAAATCTTAGCCTAAGTTCCATTAGCAAAGTAAAATGGACCGGTTAGTTGCCCAAAACTCAACTATTTCAGTTTATGTTTTTACAACTGATGAGCAGAGCCTGTAATTTGTTTTTAAAGAAAATACCCCTGTAGTTAAGTAAAATAATTAAATGACAACCCTTATAGCTAAGTTACAGTACRGGACTGGGATAAAAATTACATCAGCGAGAAAAAGTGAGCTTGAATGTTTAGATTTGTGTCATCTTTTCCAAACTTTAACATTCATTTGTACAAGGATGACTGTAAAGTACCAAAGTACTTGGAAAACACTCATGAGCCAAGCTGCAGTAAGAGACTGACGACACTGAATGACACAGGGACTTCACAACAAAAGGGACAGGCCAGAAAGGCAGTGGGAAAAGCAGCATGCCAGAGGAATGCTGAAATGCTAGTGAGAGTTTAGATTCATAGGGGGAAAAAAAAAAAAAAAGGGCATGACTTTCAAATTGCCTTTGGCAAAGATATGAAGGGTGGGTTAAAATAGCCCCCCAAACCAAAGGGCATTCCCAGAAATGAGAGCAACACCAAAAACATGCCAACGGTGCTGCATGCCACTCTCCAGATTGATTTGGGTGGGGAGATGGGTGTTTGCAGGGACTCTCACTGGCATGTCTTTGTGTCAGTTCACACCTGGATGATGAACACAACAGAGCACTCAACTGAGCACAGTCTGGCACAAAACAATTTGCTTCACTGAGATGGGCAACAAAACCCGCAGCCTTGAGCATACTCCTGTCCTGAGACAGCATTACCTGTCCTGCCTCCTGGGCAAAGTATTTCGGCAGAATTTGGGGCTAGCAGCAGGGGAAGAAAGAGGGCTAGAAAGAGCAGTCCAACAAGACAGAAAACAAGAGAAGGAGTATTAGAATGAAAAGATGAAGGAACAAAAAGGAATTATAATAAAACACAAACAGACCCCCAAACTGTCAGAACATTACATTCAGGTGCAATTTTCTCCATTGAGACACAGCTACAAAAATCTTGCTACCTGAACTCATTACTACACATCAGGACATAGCTGATTTCCAGTGCTTGGAAGGATTCTACTTTCATCTACAAGAGGCCCCTCAATAACCACTGCAGAGTTCACCCCACTGTCAGCTCAGTGTGCTYCCAATCCAGCTCTGATACTGGAAAAGCCCTGTTCCCTCCTTCCTGCTCAGCCTCCTCCCAGGTCCTACCCTCTGTCCACACAGGTACCAGTGAATCCCATCTATACAGAGCTGGGGAATTGATCAGTCTGAAATACAATCCAGCTGATTGTTTTTCACTTGGATCCAGCTTCCAATAGGATTCAATAAGCATTCACAAGAATGCTTGTACTGAAATATTGCAGTGAACAACTGGAGATAGGACAAGACAGCAGGGAGAGGACGAGAAGGGATCAAGTGRCTACGGAGATGGGGACTTGTCTTTTCAGCATCACCTCCAGTTTGAAAGTCATTAAAATCTACAATCAAAAAGTTTAACAGGAAATGGTTGACTTTTCAAATCAAAACTGGAAGGTTTTTAAAAATACCACTATCAGCTCAACTAACAGTAGGTTTTTGGAAGGATCTGGTAGCAAAAAAAAGTTGTCACATTGGCTGCGACAGCAAAATAAAAACCTGTTCTGAAACCATCCTCCTGCTCTGGACTGGGSTCCTTTCTGAGAATAACTTATCTGTATGTTCTAGTCCTGGAGCTATCTGCACTGTCTGCTAAGAGGCATTACTTGATCTGTATCTGCAGCATTGGCTACTGCTGCCAGGACTTAATTCCCACTCGAGATACAAACACATGGAAACAAGAGAAAAACCCACCAACCTTTCAGACAATGTAGTCTTAACACTGTTGGTTCGGACGAAGGGAGTCAGAGAATCATCCTTGGAGGCTGGAATCAAGCCACTRGAGGAGTTGTGGCTCAGCCCACCTCCACTGCTCAGGGAGATGTCTATGGACTCGCAGCTGGTGTGCAGGCTGCTGACAGACTGGTATCCCATGCCATCCTTGCTAACTGCAGAGGAGCTACTGGCGTTGGTACCCCATGTCAAACTGTTGGAAGGAGCCGAGTGTGCAGAGCTGGGGCTGGAAGCCAGTGGAGACTGGTTGAGATCTGTGTTTTTACCATAGAGGGGACTGCTGCCCCCACTGCTCAGCACACCACTGCCAGATGGGGAGTCAAGGTTACCCTGCTGGTTCATGGTAGCATGAGGGTTGGAGATGACCACTGAGTTTTTCATATTTTCAGCTGTTGTGATGGGAACTTGTTTACTAGGCTTGCCACCAAAAAGTCTGTAAAAAAGAAGACAGCACGAAAAATACATAAAATGGAACAGTAAACACAAGGATAACCTATATTTCATCTTAGCTTCAGAAAACCAGTATTGAGTACATGATCCTAGATTGTACATATGCAACTATACATTTACAATCTCCTTGTGTTCAGTGTCCCTTTCAACAAAGCCCAGAGGAAATTACAACAGCTCCAAATCTATCTCAGGTGTGTCACCTTTGAATCATCAACCAATACTTCCACAAAGCTAAGATACAGCTTCACAGAACTAAGATACAACCACATCCTCTTCTGTTCCTTAAGGAAAAAGAACACCAGAGAAACAATCTTATGTATGGAATGCTGGAGATTGGAAGCTTGCTGACCAGGTAAATTCTGCACAAATCACCAAATGCTCTTCCACAGAAGCAGCTTTTGCTGGGATGCAACACTGTGCTCAAACGTAGGCTTGCTTCATTCCGTGAGCCAAGCTGGCTGGGAATGGTATTTTTTGGTGAGAATGTGATGTTACCTGCTTTTTGGCACCTGGAATTGGCTAGTAAAAAGCTAGGTGAGTTCCTCAAGTCGAGGAGGGAAGGGATGGAGGAGGCTGACCACAGCATCACTGCTGCCTGTGATGCAGCTTACTGCCAAGGAAGCAAAGACCCCAGTGCCCTCAAAAACAGTCAATGGGAAACTTCCCAGAAGTACCCAAGTGCCTCAGTAGTAAACATGCTTCAGACTAAATTATCAATCATTCCAAAACTGATCTTCAAAATTAGGAAGAAAGAGTATCTTCCACTCCAGCTTCAAACATCCACCCCAAAACACTGCWTTTGTTTCTGCCTCTTGGCTCCTGTAACTACCTTTGGAACTTTAGTTTTCCTCACACATACCTGTACAGATTTGGTTTTTTATCATTCGCTGTGGAGTACGATGGGTGAAACCCTTCAGAATAGAGGACTACAGCACTTACACACAAGTGCTCCTGAAGACTTAGGGGTGGGCATGCACCAGGCAGAACTTTCTCTGCTTTGGAGCATGCCCAGGTTGTTGGACACCTGGACACTAAGTCACTTTGTCCATCACTTCCCAGAAACACAGGCTGTGCTAGAGCTGGGCACCTGCAGCACYTGGAGCAAGCCCAGTGCTCAGTGTCCAGGCTGCACAGGTGCTTCCTGCAGCTCCAGTGCATGAAACACACCTGAGCTGGGCAGCTGCTGCTACATACCTGCCACGAGGCACCTGGACAACACTTCCAACKGAGAGGKCAGCTTTAGATCAGACATAAGGAAGAARTTCTTCCCTGTGAGGGTGGTGAGGCCCTGGCACAGGCTGTTCAGGGAAGCTGTGGCTGCCCCATCCCTGGAAGTGTTCAAGGCCAGGCCGGGTGGGGCTTTGAATGAGCTGGGATAGTGGAAGGTCTCTCTGCCCATGGCAGGGGAATCAGAATAAAATRATTTTCAGGGTCCCTTCTGACCCAAACCAGTCCATGATTCCATGGCACTCAGCACCTCTACCAGCTTAGTGCATTCCCCAAGCTATTCCTGTGCCAGAGCAYACAACCTCTTCAGCTGCACTGGGGAAACCACTCTTCAAGAAAGCATCCCAGAGCTTAAAAAACCCAAACACCCACACAACAGTTTGATAAGCTGTTTTAAGCTACCCCCTGTTTATGACAACATGGAAGTTACATATATTCGTGAACTTATAGGTAAGTCTGTACCATTACAAAGGTATGGATTCTAATTCACTATGTAACACCAAAAAAACCTACAGGGCCRAGAAGAAATACGCAAAAAACAATGCCTGCAACTCAACTACAAAAATTAAGCTCAAAATCTTCTTTACTGTCATYCTAGAAATCAGTAATAAGCAGACGAGGCCCAGTTCAACTCTGACGCATTTCAACACATGACAACTTTGACAGGCTGCTGAAAATTCAAGTGTGAAAYTGTAAATCAAATGAGGGAATAGTTAAATTGAGCCTCAGTGTCTGCTCTTTGAAGCTTCGTGTATTTCTAATGTAGCATTTCAATTACACAGCCAGCAATGCAGCTTTTCAGTAATAAAAAATTCCCAATCACATTCCCACCAGTGTGCCTGAGGCACACTGAAATCACTGAAAACACTGAAAATCTGCACTTCTCATTGTGTATCCTATAGAAGTGAAAGGCCTACTGGAGTTTTTAAGTAGCCACTGATGAAAATTACATGTTCCAAAGTACATGGCTTATCTATTGTTAACCAGGTACAAAATAAAGTATCTTCAATTATCCTCACACAGACTCTTCAAATAAAACCACCCATCTAAAAACAGTTCACAGCATCAGCCTAAGCTGCCATCACAGCCATTATGCTTGCACTGGTGCTTCAGATGGAATGTGGCTTTCTCACATCACTGGAAGCAGGATGATGGAGCATAACTGTATGGGTATTATGGGCGTCACGACAAAATGAAATGCAAAACACTGCAACTTGAAACACACAAGCTACTCAAATTCAGTTGAAAAATAATATTAACAGAACTTTTCACCAATATCAAGGCTCTGATATACACTGCATCAACAAATTAGCTCCTCACTAACTATTTATTAATGTTAGTGTGTGGGGTACTCTTGGAGAAATAGAAGACAGATAGGATTTTTGTCCAAAAAATAGTATTAAATAAGAAAATTTAACCCAGCTTAGACAGTAACTTTATTTAGGGTTCCTCTTCACAGCCTAAAATGTTGAGTCTTGCAACATACTGGGCTAATCCACACAAGCTATAATAATTTGCTTTGGGTGAATCTAAGCCTGGCAAGGTCAATGCCACTGTCATCATGAAAATCTGAGATAACCCTCCAGTTGTTGCTTTATTTGATCCATGACTGRAATATTTCCAGGTTTGTTACATATACATCTGTGCAAGAACTCCTCAGTAACCTTCAGGTAAGAAAATTCTCATATCTGTGATATCTGCACAGATGAAAGCAACAAGGTGACTCAAATTGTAATTGCCAAACTTCTGCCAGAGAGGGCTTTTTTTCCCTGAACGTTAGTCTTCTGCTGCTGTCGCGTGATGTCCTACGTATCCACAACACTGGCCAAGCCGTTTATGTGAAATTAAATGTAAATACCAAGACCTTGAAGTAGGACACTAAGTAGAAAGTGCTGCACCGAAGCCAGCCAGGCCTGGCTGGCAGAGTGCTGCTCATCGAGCTCCCACTAACACCACTGCAGAACCGAGGAATTTGTTGCCTACCTGCGCAGGGTGGGAGAGGCCACATCGGGGTACTTGACTCCTTGCTGGTGGGTACTCTGAGCTCCGCTAGCAGCAGGCTGTGATGCAGGGTTCACTTTAACAGAATTACATGAAGCCACGCTTTCGTTGTCAGACGAAATCCCTTTCTCTTTATCAGTCTGATTGACTAATCCTGGCAGAGAGCTTCCAAGGATTACCTTGGCAGGCTCTCTGATTTTAGGGACAGGCAACCCAGCTGACTTGCTGCTTATGTTGGAGTCTATGCTACTCGTGCTAGATCTATTCCCAGCTCCACTTCTGCTACTGGATTTACTGGGCCGGGGTAAGCTACGGTACTGAAGATTAGTTCGTGCACTAAGTGCTAAGTAGCCATCATCCTGGTTCTGGGAGCCATCAACACTAGTCTTCCGACCAGTGGTCCTACCCATGAGTCCAGATGACTTGGGGATCTTTCCCAAGGTAGCCGATCTACTGGTGAGAGTTGCCCCACTGGCAGTGATTATGGTCATGCCTACAGCTGACCCGCTCTGTTTCTTAAATCCAAATGTATTAGCATTAGCAGCAGCTGTCCTAGAGTTACTTGTGGGAAGCTTTTTGGATTCATCACCACTGCTGCGTCCTGCATCTGATGGGGAACGTTTAACATGTCCAGCTTTAGGAGATAGTCTACCCTTTTCTGATACCTTGGCGTCATCAGTTTTCCCTACAAAAATAGAAAAAGAATTCTAATATTTAATGACTTGAAAACATCAAGCAAATGATGAAACTCAAAGCAGCATGAAAAGCAAAAGCGTGTTAGCSACTGCAGTGCGGTTCAAAGTTATGATCTAGTCTGCACTGAACTTACATGCCACTCTAGTGAGTTACACATGCAGACTTGCCAAAGAAAGTATGTGGTGCCTTTGCCTTTGAGAATATGAAAAGCAGAACAGCCTCACATAATAGTGACAGATAAGAAAAAAAAGCTTCTCTYTGTAGCTACCACAGATCGATCATTTCTATCATTACGCACTAGTAGTGTTAGGTTGATAGTATAACTTCCCTAAAAGGCATTGTTAAAGCACTTGTATTGTTCAAAACAGTATACAACTTTAACTTTTTCATATACAGTTGTGTACAAGACCTAATAAAAAGAGAGATATTAAATTATATTGCTTGATTATGCAAATTCAATCAATTTTCATTCACACATCTGCAAGTGCTAAAATCATTAATACACTTAAAAGAAAATCCAGAAATCATGTTTAGTATAAACAAACATGCTTGTTTAGTAAGGGGGGGCGTGGGGGGGGGGGAAATCTCCTCAACCATATATATTGTATGCTCTTGGTTAACAGTGATTTTCAAAACTAAAATTATATTATTTATTCTTCACACAGCAATACTGTGCCAAATAAATAGTTTGGCTTAGGACCAGAGTTTTTCATGAAAACAACTGGCAGGGTGTGCTAATTCAAAATACACATTTTCAGATAGAAATAGAAACGTGGACATACAATATGCTGCTTAGGTTAAAGCAATGCCTAAAAATACAGACAGGATTACCTGAAGTTCAAGTTCTGCCTCTGCAAAGTATTTAAACTGTTTTCACACCGAACACATTTTTGGCTTGTTTACATCTTACGCCTTTCCTCACCTGTTCCAGGTGTCTTTAACGTGCCTGAGGTGGTTGAAGGTTTGGGCCTTGGTGTGGTAATGCCAACCTGAGCTGACATGCCCCGTCGCCAGGAGCCCGTCTGGGCAATAACAGTGTTCTTCCTACCAGAAGTGCTTTTATCAGACTCATCCGACACATCAGAGGGGTTCCGCCTCCATTTGGATCCCGGCTCCATTTTTATGCCGCTATCAGATCCCCCATCGGATTTCTTGACTTCATCACCTGACCACAAGGAATTCCGCTCCACCTGGGAATGCTTCTCTGCATCGGTCTAGGACAGATAAGGAATTGCARGACAACCTTCAGAGCAAGTCTTTCTTTTAAGAAGCTTCGTAAGTAGGAACCATCACCCTGATTAATCAGCTCCGCAGTCATCTCTGAGTACCAACAAACATGACATGTTTTTGATGAAGAAATGTCACAGCAAGAAATTAACCCCAGCAATGACATATTTTTTTTAATATGCTTTATAAGAAAAATACAAAAAACCACAACAGCCATGCTCCTTGGAATAAATAAAGGGGAAAAAAAMCCCTWCTTGATGTATAAAGGACATATTCAGCTCCATGACATTTATAATCCTCCATCTCAAATTTCTGACAAACCCTTTTACTACAATGTCAAAAAAGTATTTCAAACCTGTGCAGCCAGGCTTCCTTTGTTCCTGCTGCTTTCTTATCTCTTGTCTGGCAATCTGATCTCCAGAGCATGAGGAGGCAGCTTTTGGAACAGATCCGAATATGTGGAATGCTCTTAATTCTAACCTAACATAGTAGAACGACACCCAAGGACTGAAGAAAAACTTTCTAACAATACTCAAGACTGACTTCAATACATAAATTGCWTTAGTTTCTCTTGCAGACTGTTTTTTCCCCTACTCTTTGCAYAGATTAATTGTGTTACCAGTCTCTTATGGAGAATGTTGCTAAGCTTAATATTAAATAGAAAAATTTCTCATTAGCAAACCTKTGCCAAAATCTCAGAAATATTTACATTAAATATATTACCCTATATGTATGTGTGTATACTTTATACATTCTCCATGCATCAATATTTCCCACTGCTAATGATTACTCTTCCAGAATTCTACTCCTGTCAAATGCTGTTGATTAAATTTGGTGAATATGGTAAACACCACAACCAACCATTTTGTGATCAGGCACAAATGACAAATATCCACACATTTGACTCTGATCAGGATAAAAAATTCATAGCTGAAGTGTTCTCCAACCACCACAGCACCATGAAAGAGACTGACAATTCAGCACCTACTGCAGTTCCCAAGTACAGGCTGATGGGTTTTGGTGAGGTTTGATGCCAGCTTTCTGCCCTGCAGCCTCAGCAGAAGGTGAATGTGCTCAGAACAGTGCAGTAGGCAAAAGGAATAATTTATTTAATAGGAAATTTTAAATATCCCAAAGCATTGTAAAGCTCACAGTCTTTATTCCTTTTGGATAAACAGAAAAACACAGCACAGGAGAAGCTGTAAGATTATTTACAATGCTTTTCAGCTTTTAAGTTCCTAAAGAATGTTTAAGTTCATGATTTTCCTTTACCTATCAGATCACACCATTGGTATGAAAGAATTCAAGGGAACCGTGGTTGAATTTCCTCTGCTTTTTACTGTAACTACTTTTTTTTTTAAAGCCTGAAAAACTAGTTAAGCGATCAGTGTGTGAAAGCTGACACCACATATCACAACGGTCTTTCTTCAGTCAGGAAACAGGGCTGGGGTTATTTATCTACATATTGAGTCATGAGACTAACCTGCATTTTGAATTATGGATTTAGGTAATATTATATTCYTGTACTTTCCTTGTGCTTGTTTCTTCCCTATCTCTCCATTCAAAGAGAGCAACCCAGTGTAGGCTTGAATGGATCTCTGCTTTCTAACTCCCTTCTCTTCCTGTGCCTGCCAGGCTTGGGGCTGGTGGGTCACCTTTCTATTTCTGACCATCAGTAGGTGTGTAATAAATTCACAGTGTGACTGTTCCTATGTCCTGTGCCTCTCCAAAACCACTATTTCATGCACACAGCTCCTACATTCACAAATCTTGGAAGAGAGCACAGGCAAAATGTAGCAAATAATCAACCAACAAAGCCACCTCAAAGACACCACTCCTCACGTGGTCATTTCAGTATCTTGTTTCAAGCTCCTTGTCTGGAATTGTGTGTATGCACTGTTAGTGCCCAAGAACAAGAAATACACCTACCTGCTAGCAAAGGCCTTATTCTAGTTTTGGTTGACTAGGAAATATTCCTGTAGTTTCTATTTCCCCTCCCCTAACCTGTAAGGTTAGTACAGCCAGTCTCCACAGAGAGAACAGCACTGCAAGAAGTCCTCTCTACCTTTGCTCTCCTGCCTTTTATTCTACTACTGCACCCACGGCCAAAGCTTTCCTGCAGCCTTTGAAATGCTGCACCTCCACCTTTGAAACCCTCTGGCCAGAGATGTTTCTGTTTAATGGTAAACACTGAGAACAGCACAGAAACATGACTAAGGAATCAAAACCAAAACACAGTGAAACCTGGCTTGGGGATTGCAGCTGAAACTCCACCCACCCTGAAGGGTGAAAGTGGAAATACTCTTGGCTGGAGGTCATGGCAAGACACAGCGAGCACAAGCTGAAAGCAAAGCCTGAGCTAGGAGCAAACCACCAGGATTTCTCAACTCACTCATAAAGTTTTTGTAAATCTGCAGCTGCGAACAGATCAAACCCATCTTTCCTGAGAAGATGTCTTATCCAACTGCTTAGGGATGCTGCAGTTTTCTATTTAAAGGAACCTTTCTCTCTTCCAATCTTTTTATCATCACATGATTTAATTCATTACTTGGTCTTTTTCTCCCATCTTATTTCAGTTAAATAAGTTATTTTCAAATGCCCAGGTCTTAATTTCTCCTAAAAGWATGCATATGATGTGACTTTAAAGGCACACTATATGTAGTGCTGTGATAAAGGTAACTTACCTAATTCTGTGCAATAAAAAGGAAAAACACTAGAGTGCCAARACTCCTGTAACTACATTAAGTGGTTTGTTACTTGGCATAATCACAGCAGGACATGGGAATGTGGCAAGGCAAATTCTGGTTCCCATCACTAGCTTGTTCAGAAACAACTTGCAAACATCTTCACTGCATTGCTATAAAAAGAGGATGCAGCTGTGAATGTCTCTGAAGACTGAGTTAATATCATATTTAAGTCCTGTTTCTCAAAGATGGGGAAACTGCAGCTTCTGGAGTATGGGGTACTCATCAGCCCTGAAAATCAGAGAGAAATCTCAACTGAGATTTTTTCCTACTGCAACTATGCCTTCCTTTGCAGAGATGATTCTGCCTGAGTTACTGATTTTATCAGCAGACACTGACATGTTCAGACTCTCTCCCTTTGATGTTSCTGCATTATTTGCTTGGACTCCCAGCTGCACATGTATTAGCTTCAAGCTCCCTCCTTAATTATCTGAAATCCAAGTTCTGTACCCTCTCAAAGAGATGTGACAGAATCACAGCAGCTCAAAAGCACCTACTGTTTAGGAGAACCAAAGCAAGGGAYACCCTCAGAAAAAAAGTCCACATCCCTCTGCAAATGTGTGCTAGTCCTTTATGGCTCACCACCCTGGGGAAGGCAAACCTGGGCACTGGCCATCACAGAGTCCTTCAGGAAAGACTGCAAAGGTCCCTCTGCAGCATTCACTGCATCRTGAGCTCTAAGGTCTACAATTAGCAGCAAAAAATTAACCCTGCAAGCCACGCATTTCAGCACTCCAAGCTCTTTTCATTCCCTTGGCCGACAAGTTTCAGGTAGTTTGTTCCACTGAAAATGAACTATTTTATGGGCAATAATTTGCAGATAACAGAATACTGGAATAAGGATTGTCATTCAAGAAAACTGAGGAGAGAAGCARGTCAGAGACACACATCACACCAAAAAACTGCAAACACCACTTGTACATTCTTGGCTCCCAGCTTCCTCCGCCAATAACTACGCTCTACTGCCTGAACAAGCTCCAGCTGCTTTTCTTCTGGTGTCTGTCTGCACCCTCTTGGATACTGTAATAGTTGTGGAGGAGGAAGAGGAGTTTGTCAACACAGATTTTGATCTCTCAGAGGTGTTTCCAAGAATCTGATCCATCAGAAGATAGAAGTCACATGAGTTTCTATTTTTTTTTCCTCAGGATAATGTTTAGTCACATCTCCCTAAGTCTTCCTTTTTTTTCCCCCTCAACAGTATTACAATGTTGAGACAGTAACAATTGTCAAAAAATACTTCCAGTTGCCCATCTTACTCTCTGTCAGGTATTGAAAAATATGCTTGATATATCTTAACTCCTCTCAGCTTGTATGGGACTTGTATTAGCAGTTCCAAGTGCCTGTGCAGTCGCTGATAGGCAAACAGAGGCTACCTGGAAACCCTTTGTGCAGGCTCAAATATGCTCTGCATGGCAAGGGAACAAAGACTGCTCTGTGCTTGCAGCACAGCTCTGGAGACACAGCAATACTTCACAGCAACCACAGGCCTCCATCAAAACTGATGTCAAAAACAGATTTAGGAGCCACTGATGAAAAGGACTGGAGAAGATTAAAAGAGGGAAGCAACAGAGGAGCAGGTCACACYGACATCCCTCTCCTGTACCTGCAGCACTGCCAGGTCACCACATCCCAGTGGCTGTAGCACACAGCACCCGAGCCCCTCGAGCAGGACCAGAACAAAGCTGGACTTTTTAGTCCTGCACTTTCCCAAACAAAAAATCGATGGAATTGGTAAAAAAAAAAAGTAGTTTGTATTAGTGCAAATCTCTGTGTTATGCAGTTTGTTTGGTCAATGAAAAACTGTTAGATGCCTTCACTTGTTCCACCCTCTTTGGATGTGTGGTGTCTGAGCACAAAGTATACATGCATCCTGCTGATGGAGGCAAAGTTTATCCTCCTACGAAATGCTGGCAAACGCAGAAAGCCTTCAATAACCCACAGCTCTGGAAATTTAATAAAATCAACTTCATTTGCATAACATGCTTACATTTCTGATGAAAGTGTAAACAACCTTTGAACTTTGATATTTACTTTATTGTATTCTATTATTTAAAGGAAAATGTAATATCATTTAGTATTCTATATGAAAAATGTAATACCATTTCATTSTATATATTTATATAGATATTTCAAAAATATCTATATAAAATCTCATTTACATCTGTTTTCTGTGCAGCAGTATCTCTAGGAAGACAAAACCCAATTGTTGTGACATCACCATGGCATCACCCACAGAGGAAATATTTGCAAATGCCATGGATGACAAGGTGGTTATTATTGACACTGTCTATACAGAAGGCAGGCTGTGAGTTCGAGTTCAGCAACCTAAAACAATTCCACCTCCTGCACAGAGAAAATAACAAACATCAATGTTAGCTGCATAAAGCAAAGCTCTTACCTGTGCATCTAAGTTCTTGCGGGAGGAGGCAGGTGTGTTGGCATAGGAGCTGATAGAGGAGCTGGTGTTAATGTCATCAGTGCTGAGATTGTCTATGGTGTCACTGATCCCACTGCTGACAGAGCTGCTGTCATCCCAGCTGGAGAAAAAGCACAGCAGAGGGAGAAAACAAGGGTCAAAAGACAAGAGATCATTCAAAAGGAAGATTGTATTATTTCTACAACSCTCAGCCCACTTGTGGTTGCCAGAAAGGCCAGTGCATGCCATCACCAAGCCAAGGCACAGTGACACGGCTCCTCCTGACTCAGCTGAAATGTGTGTCTTCTCTGTCAGAAATCTGTGTCCCCAGAGCAGGGGAAAGGAGTGGCATGAAGGGATATCAGCAGGGAATTTTTTCCTGGGGGGTGCTGAGGCCCTGGCACAGGCTGCCCAGAGAAGATGTGGCTGCCACATCCCTGGAAAGTGTCCAAGGCCAGGCTGGATGGGACTCTGAGYGACCTGGGATAGTGGAAGGTGTCCTGCCCATGGCAGGGGGGTGGAACAAGATGATCTTTAAGCTCTCTTCCACCCCAAATCACTCTATGATTGTGTGATCTCCAAGTAGGCACAGCACTGACTTGCTGAGCTGTAACACAGAGGTGGAACTTAAAGGCAAGGAAAAAAAATTCACCCTGAAGCAATCTTTTGTACCTGGGTGTTCCACAGACCTGGATCTACCATCAACAGTATCACCAGCCTCAAAGAACTTTAGCAACTAAAAGTTCAGTCCTTCAGATGGCAAATAACCCTCCTGAGCTGCAGCAGCCTTTTCAAGGAGAGCAACTGTTCAGGACTATCTTCTTCCAGCATGTGACAGCTTCAACATTTTCCAGTAAATGAGAAATGTCTCACTGGAAGTTTAGGACAAACAAAACACCAACAAAACAAAAAACAAAACCAACTAACCAAARAAACCCAACCAAACAAAAAAAGACCTTGCCTGAATCAATTTGAGTGTTAGAACAGAAGGAATCAAAATTATCTAAAAATGGAGCCAGGTGCTCCAACTTGTAAAATGCCTGTAAAAGTAAGCTGCTCAAGGAAGAGATTTATATACTGGCTTACAAGTGCTCCAGTTCCAAGAATAATGAAGCTGGGACTGAAATATTATCCTGGAAGGAGCTCTATGAAGACCTTTCAGTCCACTGGGTAACTACTGCTGGAAATCTGGAAATGTGAATATATATATATATATATCATAGGTCATTTACAAAAGGTTAAGAGCTCATCACCTGGCAGCTCTCTAGCTATTTCTAACCTCAGCTTCAGATTTTGGGAGCTCCAGCCTCTCCTCCCTGTTGCATTTCTGTTTGCTATACAAGCTTGTAACAAAGAGATTGCAGAGAGGTTTCTGGCTGGGCAGTGAGAGCTACATTCACAAATCAATACACTGAGCAGTTAACATTTGCATTTAAACTTGAACTGTCTTAACCTGTGATAAGAGAACTGTGTAAAGAAAGCAAGCTACCTCTGTTTGCTTTAACTTTTTTCACAGCTTCACCACTGATTCACTATAGCCTTTCTACATAAACTTTGTCAGCTTTGAAATGGAAAGCATTTCATTTTTTCCCACTTAGCACTACAAAACACCTTCCTGCGTGACTTTTAATGTTGCTTTAATRATTTTAATTGCTTTTCCTTACTGGGGTTCACCCACACCTGTACAAGGCCTTTTAGGGAACTGAGCACAGCTCGAAGAGCAGCACAATTTGCTGAACCACAAACGAAGTGTGGCCACGGGGACATCCTCCTCTGCAGGTCACAGGAAGGGTTCCAGCTGGCAGCTGCTCCTTGCTGACTGCTCTGTTCCCAGGGAAGGGCCTCATCAAGGTGTCAGCACAGTCCCTTCTCCCATATCCCCRTGGATGAGCCAGCTGGGAGGCTCAGATCAACAGCTCCCAAGCCAGGAAAGGAAATTTGGGGTGCTCAGCCACACTGCTCTGCTGGAACAGGGATGGGGAGGGACAGGGACACAGCAGAACACACTGCTGGCCCCTGCCACAGGCTCTTGATGGAGCCTTGGGGTCACATCTTCATCACCCTTCTCATCTTCATCTTTTCTCCAGCTCATGAGAATTCACTGCAGCCAGCCCTGACTGACCCTCACGAGTGTCCCAGCTACAGGATTTCCAAGATTTTCCAAAGGCTATGGGATAAAGCTGCAGACACTCCAGCTCCTGTGATTGGAAAGGAACGCTGCAGTCTGCCGTGTTGCTGATGCTACAATTCAAAGGAAAGCGATAATTTTTTCCCAAATTCGCCTTCACCTGGATAAAAGGTGCAATACAAAATAGAAATCCATGTTAAAATAAAATTCAAAATGTGAGACCTCCTGAATCTGAGAAAACCAGGCAGGCAAATTTGACACACCAGTTTTATTTGCTGTTTTGAAAGATCTTTTCCAGCATAAATGAATGAAAGATGTGCTGTCCATGCCAAGAAATGTTAGGGGGGGAATTGAAAATCTGGAAAAGGATTGAAAGAKTTTTTTGAAGCACTTTTTTATTTAGAGTAGGCAATCAAATACCACAAAGCAAAATATTGAAAGCCGTATTACTTCTAAATTTCAGTTCTGAAAACAGGTCCTATAACTGATACTTATTTCTCTTTCCAAACCTACCACATAAAGCATTTRCAATTCCTAGGTAAGCCTACAAATAAGGTACCAAAATAGCTAATGAAATCACTGAATAAAAAAATATGCTTCTTGTTTTCCAAAGTTTTGAATAGCAACAAACTTATTTTCTATTTCTGAACCTATAAAAATATCATAACAGTAACAATATCATCAATGCCAATGCCTTCTGTGTTTAATACCTTCATCTCCTTCCTATGGAGATATGGCAGAGGGCAGAAAAAATATTAAATACAATAATTTTTCTCTGTGTGACTCCTAGTCCCATCTTCAATGTAGAGGAACTGAAACAKTTCATTTTTGAGGACTCACAATTCTTAAACTACCACAGGCCCCAGTTAATCAGCACCTAAAGAATGTGTTTAATGTTAATCATAAGTAGTTTTTCTGCCATCAGCCAGTCCTGTTGGCTTCAGCKGGGCAATCTAAGGCATTATGAAAATATTTGAGTGCCCTTCTGAACTGGGACATGTGCCCGAGGACAAAGGTAGAAGCATGCACCTGAATACATTGATGGTTGTGGCTTCCCTCCTGTGTATCCTGGGCTTTAGGTCCTTTATGTTCTGGTGGAAACTATTCCAACTCTGCATTTTCAAGCTTACTAATCTGTTAGTAAATTAAAAAAGATTAGCTGTTCTGAGGTCTGAAGATAGGTGTCTGGAGAGATTTTGGGYGCCACAAGCTAAGCAGCACAGCTCCCGTGGGCAYGCTGGTGACACTGGTGCCCAAGCTGTTCTGACAAGGCAGGATGTGTAAACCCACATATCTGCCTAAACCCAGATAGCTYTATTTAATAAATATCACTTCAGCTCAGTCTCTAGCTAGAAAAAACAACAGCATGTAAGAAAACATGAAAACACCTTAAGAAACCAAAAATAATTTTGTAAACCTACATAAACAATTACTGATGCTGCCCTTTGGAACAGCACTAGAGAGGGCTGCTAGAATTCACTGAACTCTGTAAAATAAATGCCAATGCAAGMCACTTTATGAGCACCCAACATATACAGCTACAAAGTAATGCAATGAACCCACACATTYTGGCTAAGGCTCCTCCAGGGGACAGGACCAGTCACAAACTGAGGCTTTTGCTTCACGCTGCTCTTGAAACCACCCCAAGCCCTCCACGTAAATCAGTTCATTTTTACCTGGATCCGGTGCCTTGATGGTTAAAGTCAAAAGTAAGGAAGCAGAATGGGGCATCTAACAGCCCTGATTAGGGTGTTCCTGGCTCCCAGAGCCCAGATAGCATCTTTGTAATTTAGCTGGTGCAATTAAAAATTTCTGATGTCAGCAAAAGTCTACTCAACCATAACCTGAAGTTGAAATGTTTGGGTTTTCCTTTCTTTATTTGATCAATCACCTGAAACTTTACTTTGATTACTGAAAATTGCAAATTAAGAAAAAAATAATTAAAAACTTAGAAGTGTATTATATGTGAAAATCATACAACCACCCACTTGAAACCCACCCCTGCCACCACTTAAAAACTGCCAGGACGCTGCCTCCTGCTCTCCATGAAACCAAGCACCCCCAGCAGCTTCCTGAGCCCCCCACCTCACCCTGCTCACCCTAACACAGCCCTGCTACTGCACATCRCCCACGGGCAGCCCCAGATAACTGCTCCAAGCTGCTTTTGCAAACAGCTTTGCAAAGCTGTTAGGCTCAGACTTGTATTTTTCCACAGTCTATCAGCACTTTTCCATCTTGCATAATCATCATCCACACAATTGGCTCTCCTTTGTCAACTTGGACAGCACTAGAAGTCATTCTGTGATGCTCAGGACAGCCCCTCTCACAGCAGAAATCTCCCCCCTTTGCAAAGGAGTCATTAAAATCCTTCTAAATAAAGCTATTGTTGAAGGCTGAAAATGCACCTTTCTCTACGGATGGGTGTGGAGTTTAATTTTGTTGGATCTTCACTCAAAACCAAAATTACAATGAGCTGCTGAAAAATACATTTGTCCAAGAAAGGGCCTTGGGGCTCTACAATATTTCAAGTGGAAACACGGCAATTATCCTCTTCTATTTAAAAATTTAACTATTTATGAGTTGATAGGTGAACAACAACAACAACAACAACAAAAGATCAAGGTACAAAATGATTGAAACTTCACAGCATCTTCAAAGATTTAAAAGGAAAAATTAAATGTGCTAAAACATGAGACAGTAAATACCACAGCTTCCACTGTTTTCTCCTGGGATTTCCTACAGTATTGAGTACTGGGCCAGAAACCCAGAAAGCACACACAGACCCCTGCACAGTTTTCCTTTCTAACTGTTCTGAAACTGAAACATAACCATTTGCAARAGAATGGATGGAAATCTACCTCAAGAGAAGTTAATTTAATTAATGTGTTTTACACTGCTATTAATCACCCACTTCCCCCATGTCTCCAGTTACTCTCTTCTTACATCTCACTATAGGTATTTTAACATAAACCACTTTGTTTCTTACCAAAAGAGGAGCCCAGGGACAGGACTGTTACCTTGAAACACTTAGGAAAGTCCGACCAAGAAAAGCAAACCAGGAAAAAAGAATACAGAGTAGTTCCAGTTGTTCTTTCTGGAGCAGAATCTAATCCTTTAAAAGACATTTTTTTGGTGCAGAGTTGAAGTGCTGGAAGTGTGCTGTGAGCTACTCAGACATTTTCATGTTTAGTGACTATTGGGGTTACTGCCAGCAAGCTGAACTGCAGCTCTCYGTCAAGCCCTGTTTAGAATTCATCCAAGATAAGGTTTCAGGATTTACATTTAAAATACCTATTTGTAAAGGGAATAACTCACAGAACAAAATTATTCAGTGTTGAAAAAGTCGGGTAAGAAAAGATTTGGAGAAGCTAAAAAACTGCAAATTCTCTTTTCATTTAATCTTCTTAAATCAGTGCTAATAACCTTATAAAAATAACGCCGGATTTTATTTTGTCCCTTAAAATCTAACCAGGAATTTGACCAAGCCATTGACAAACTTGAACACAGCTGAGCGCACACACACACACAAAGGACCTCCTAAAAATGCACCTGATCTCAAGGACTTYGAACACCCTAAATTTTCATGAACTGATTTGACTTTCCACCGAAACTCATCACATCCTGCTCTGAAGCTGAAATTCCAAAGGTCCCTTCTTCACCTACACCTTTGCTCCACGGCTGGCTGGGGTCACCAGCCAGCACAACTGCATTCAGTTGCAAAATGCCTGACTGGTGGAACTTGTTTTTTTGGCCATTGTTCACAACCAGGGTTCCTCTGGTACCTCCGMAGCCTCGGGGAAGGGGAGAAAAGCAAGGCACTGCATGTGACCCAGGTGCTGGAGGAACTCCCAGCTAAGTCTGCAAAATTTACTGTACAAAACTACAACCAGCTGCCAGCCCCTTTTTCTTGCATTTACAACCTATAAACCCTACTTTCCCAGCTACTATTCTGTCTGAGGACTTGCWGTGTTTATACAGCTGTTTACAGAGCAGTTCTACACGGGGTGCACAGAGCACCCCTTGGCCAGAGGCACCCTGACCTCCCTCCTTTGGAAGCCATGGGAGTGATGCTCATCCCTGCCCATGTCTGTGTCACTAGGATGACTCCAGAGAAAGCTGGAAACAAAATCAGGGTCTTCATATCACAATAAGGTCAGTGTTAAATCTCAGTCATCACGTTAAAAGAACGTGCTTTGTTTGTTCTGCCTTTGTTTCYATGACAGTAAGAAGTGCTGAGAAAAGTCTTCTAACCCAAGTCAGAAATCCTTGCTTACATACAAAGCCTTGGGTGCCTTCCAGAAAAGAAATCCCTGTGAAGTGTCCACGTGACAGCAATGGACTGAACAAATCCAGAGGTGAGGTCAAGCTCAGAGGATGTGGATTCAGGGATGGACTGCCCYAGCTCCCTGCAGCCCCTCAGGATGGGGGGATGAGGGCATGAGGGAATGGGGAGGAGGCCCCTGGCAAAGCTCTGGGTGTAGGTCACCACTGCAGTCTGCCTGCAGCTCCCTCTCAGCAAGGTCCCAGCCCAAACACCTCCTCACTCCAGGCAGGCAGAGAGGGTGGCCTGCCCAGGGCACAGAGAGCTGTGAAAACCAACTACCTGATTGTGCAGGTTTCTCACCCTGCCTTACTCATCAGTACTTTTTTCTTACTACTCACTTACTTCTCCCCCAAAAGCAGATACTCTGGATCACATCACCTCCTCATACAAAGACACAATTTAAGACTTAAAGAAGGGGGAAGCAYCCACTGAACACAGTGACAGTTTCTGACCCCCACCTCAAGCTCCTCCAACACTGGGCTGAGCTGGTGAGAGCTCAGCAGCTCACCAGCACTTACTGGTACCTGGCAGAGGCTCCAAAACATAATAAAAACAGAGTTAAACACTGAGAAGAAAAAGAATAGATTAGCTACATTCTTACAGGAATGATGAAACAAAAACGTGGCTCCTTTTCTTCCCATCTTCTTCTAATCCATCCTAACACTGTAACTCCACCACTGACACCAAATCTTTCAAGTCTGCAGACTGTAACCCCAAGCAAGAAACACACAGGCACAAACTGAAGAGAAGACATGTATATGCACCAAAACTCAAAGCAATTCTGCTTTTCCCTGCTCTTTCTACAAAAGCTTCTACATAAATTGATCAAGGCCAAAACCTGTGCACAGCACAAGTGATTCCACACATGAGAACTGCTCCCGTCTCACAGCAGCATCAGCTGTAGCTGAGCACATGGAGACAAAGATAATGCACACGGTTGTCCCATCAGGAAAAAAGGAGAAAAACAACAGAAATTGTCTTTCTGAAGGCATTGACAGCCTGCTGAAATACGCCTTAAAATAAACGCTGAACTTGGCAATACAAATGTGTTAATTTGATCACAGGGCACAGCACTATCACTCAGGAAACCAAACCACTGAAAAACAACAGTTGTTATCCCACCAGTGATTTACAGAACAAACAGACACATAATCAAGTCAAATGTTTTATTCTTTGCTGCTGGGAAGATGTCAGCTACTACCAACCCTGAAAGCAGATTTTGTCCTAGCAGAACTGCAACATTCTGGATAGTAACTCCTGGTTCATGTGAGCCTTTAAAATTAGGCTTATTTGGAAGGAACCACGAAAAGGAAAGAGATCTTACAACCTTACTCAGACAAATCAGGAAGCCACCAGAAATTTGCACAGCAGTGAGAGTAAGAACTGGATATTATGTACTAAAAAGCAAGTGCACTCTGGGCTGGGATCTGGCCTGAAACAGACTCACACACGCCTTTGTTTCCTTGCAGGGTGAGCTCATTCCCACAGAGGCTCCTCCTTTGCACAGAAACCAGACTTAAAAGTGCTAAAATATAACAAAGCCCCATAGTTTTCTGAGGCTAAAAGCCTGAAACACTAGTGGAGAGATAGCCAGCTAGATTGCAACCTTTGAGTATGAATAAACCTCACAGAATCACAAAACTAAGGCAAAAAAAGCAAACACAGCAATAGCTGTCAGTCGTCACATAGGAWATTTTCTACCATGTTATTCAAATATTTGCAATCTATTAAAAATGTATTGATTTCATGCAGCATACAGAGATTGAAAAGAAACAGTGCAGGGAGAAAGCTGCTCAGATTTATCCATCATCTAACGTGTTTCCACTGCTACCAGTATTTGCAAAGCTAAACCTCCTTACACAGAGGTGTAACACAACACACTCCCGTGTTTTCAAAAGTGCAGAAAATCTCTTACCTTGCAATATTCCCCAGCCAAAGCACTTCTCCACCTTGTTGCCCATGAAGAATTCCAGGAAAGGGGCTCAGATTTATTTTGCAGGTTGATACCTTCATTAGGCTACCATCCAATGCCCCCCCCTTAAATAAACCAGCCTGTAACTTGACTATCTAGGAAGAGACTTGGAAAAAAAAAGTTGGAGCAAGGTTGTTTTCCAAGAGAGACCTCCACACGGAGTCAGCAGCTCTGAGAGACACTGCAAAGTAAAACCCAGCTAGAAGGTGATCATCAGAAACTTCCCCTGGAAAGAAATCTGATCCCTCAACAAAATTAACCTCTGAAGTGCTGAAAAAGCGAGAGGTCAAGACTCTGTGCTGGGACTAGGTCATCTGTGAAAGCTGGGAGCTGATGGCAGTGACCAGGCAGGCTGGTGCCTCCAGGTCAGGAACTGCATCCCACCCAGGAAAAGCCCAYGCCAGCAGCCCTGCACTTGGAGGTACCAAATGGCACTGCCTGATCCCAGCTGAAAGACCACAACCTCTAAAAGCATTTCCCCCGCTCTGCTTCTACAGAGGGGTTCAACAATGTGACTGCTGAAGCAAGTTTTGTTTTATGTGAATGTAGCAGGAGACATGCCTAAAATGTTTTAATACAAAAGATTTGGAATACTGGTAATTTTTTTTAATTTTTTTTTTTTTTTAATGCCGAGGGAGCGGTAGTATAGAAAAACATTTTCAATAGGAATGGTAAAGAAAATAGCAATTTATCCATTGGTATCTCCAGTTAAGAAYGTAAGAAACTGAGACAAGATATGTAATATTAATCTGACTCTTCTTTATTTAGCAGTGTGGAGGAAAGGGGGGTTTATTATTTCCCCTTATTTCAAATAGAATAGAGATGGCTATTTAGAAATATGAAGTTGATAAAAAAWTTTTGTGGTTAACATTCAAAATTCTTATTTTAGTCTAATATAAATATTTTCTGACAGGATTCTACCAAGACTTCTGCATTCTGATGAACACGTGGGATTTTTTTTTTCTAGTATGGGAAATCACACCAGCTGAGTAGTGCCAGGATTTCTGTTGCCAGCAAGATCACCAGCAAGGGATCCTGTTCTGGAAAGGAGGTGGGAAGCCTTTAGGATGGAGAGAATGGACAGGACATKATGCTGTTGCCTTAGCCTCACCTCAAGAAAATCATGGATCATTCAGCCCCAAACCAAAAATAGGAAGTGAGAAGTCAACTGCACCATTACATATTTATTAACTCAGCTTGAGTACCCTTGTCTTAAAGAAAACATATATTTAGCACAACACTGCAGCGTTGGTTGAAAGAGTTAAAATGCAAGAATTCAAAGGTTATAAAACAAAGACTTTGTGGAGATACTCTGCTGCCAAAACCTTCAAATAAATGAGTCTCAGTCTGAGCTTGCCTTTTTACACTGGAGCCTGTATTTTAGTGGCTACTGTGTAGCTATGGCAACACAGAGGACGGGTAATTTAGAGGTTGGTGGATGTGACAACTTGCAATTTTGAACAATGCTAATAATAAAAGTGGCTTGGGAAAAGCATCATTTAACACAAACGTTTGTGGTTCAAAATTAAAAAGGCCTGTTCACTTAATTTTAAAAATTTTTATATTTTTTTTTCAGCTGGATGATTATGTATATTATGTTAGTCTGATGATTAAAAAAAGGTAGAAACATGACTCTTGTGCTTTTTGGTTCATCTGCACCTTAGAGTGSAGCCAACCCATCCCCTTTGTGATGTACAAATGCAAAGCTGCCGATGTCACTATCTTTGCTGAAGATTAGACAAGAATCACAGGGCTTTTTAAAAAGAAAGCTATGTGTTGCCCATAAAGAAAGAGGGAGAAGATCCTCATGGAATGTTATKTCTCCTTTTTTGCCTCTGGTGCATTTTAACCGCTACCCTTTATCAAAGAATACTGCAAACTCCTTCTCACTCTTTATTTTAATTGCYGAATAGTGAGCAGACATAATGCTCAGATATGACAGGTACTTAGAAGAATCACAACTGCAACAGTAAAGTTTTCTATTCATCCCTAACACCCTTCCTGTCCTTCTTTCACAAGTGATGTTCCTCAATTATCTGCCCATGCAGTTGTATAGGAAATTAGAGACTGACCGCTGCTAATGACAAGTAAGAATAGCCAGAAACACTCAAGTTTGTTTTTTTTTAAAATCAAATCTGAAATGGTAATCTAGGAAAAAAAAATCACGACACTGCATCTGTTGAATCACCAGCTCACCAGCTCCAAATAAAGCCAAATTCACAATATTTAGGAACAGCACTGTACTAACATCCATCTACAGCCCCATTGTCCTTCCCTTCCCTGGCAGTCCTTCCAGTGCAAAGGAGGGATTTTGCAATGTAATACCCATAAGGCTAAATACAGAGGGATACTTCCAGATGAATTTTACATGTAGCAATAATCRCAGTTTTATGGGTCAGGAAGTTCAGAAGATTAGTCTGTTATGGCTGCAGTGCACAAAAGCGTTTGTGTTAGAAGTTTCACATAGCAATGGGGTGAGATAAGCTGTGAACAGCTTAACATGAAGTTCTTTTATGGTAGTTAAAGTTGGGGAGACGTAAAGAGACCCCACAGTATTGATTTACCTAAAGAACAGCTGCTTAGAAAAGGCTGCAAAGTGTCCTAGTACTCCATGTCATAAAACCACTGCACCTCCAACCCCTTGTTCTTCCCCCACCCCCGTGTGCTATTCCCATTAACCTCAGGCACAACTGTGATCCTGGGCAGAAGTGAACTAAATCTGCTTGCAGCAGAACAAAAACTTATCAAAGAAATCCCGTGTTCCATTTTATTTGCAAAGGCCTAAACCCACAATTATAGGTTTGCATTCCAGGTTAAGGCAGCTCAAATCTTGCTGCATTTCAAATCCTCCCTTGGAGAACACCAAAATGCCTGAAAATTGTGGGTTTATTGCAATATATCAAATCCTTTTTGGTTTTGTTCCTCAGTAGCTGAGATTTGTCAGTTAGAACCTTCTAAAATCTCTGCATTTGATAACTGGAAGGATTATAAAAGTAACACAAGCAGCATAGGCTGTAAAGACATCCCACTGCAGAGTCTTTGGAACCTGCTAGACAATGTGTGGCATGAGGCATCTGCCACATCTTGCCTGGAAGAGACTCCATTACCCCTGGGTTWACCAATGTCTTAAAATAATCTCAACAGCAATTTTTAAAGATTTGTTTTTCATTTCTTTCCTCCTAAAGGACATTAAGATTTTTTTAAATTAAAAAAACTGCAACATTTGTAACAAAAAACATATTCTGAACGGACTCAAACATGCTTTTGGACACATTTCTATCCTTTGAAGCAGAGCACATGGAACAAAAATACACCTTTTTAGAGCACTTTCATTGATTGAGTATCTGCATGAGAAAATAAAAGCAGGACTATAGCAGCACTCTGCACCATTACAACTCTTACACATGATACTACAGGGCTAGAACTCTATGTAACTACCTAAACAAATGACCTTGCAATAAATTAAATTTWAAAAAAATCAAATAAACACAACAAAGAAGCCTCAACTTACTGAACTCGTGGGAAATTGTTAATCCTAGGAAGGTATTTCTACCTAAAATCAGAGGAAGACTGGCAGCAACATAAACTCTCAGGAGGAGGTATAATAGAAAATAAACTCTAGCTGCTACAACCATGTGGGTTTTAAGTGAGGTTCCAAAGGGAGCTTGGAAGAAGGAAAAGTAGGACTGGAAAATGAAGCTTCATTTTTAATTCCTCTTATTCTTCAGAGGCACTGAGTTTGCAGACTGACCAGGGATATGTGCTCTGAAACACTCCTCACATCCTTAAATCTCAACGGGAAGAACCCTCTGTTGCCTCAGGCTTTCCCGAGAGCAGATAATTATATTATGGTGGTGCTGTGTGGATTTATTTATTTTTATAAGTGAACACATGAAGTGTAGTATACTTGGGGGTTTTGTTTAAATCACTCGGATGGTATCACACAGAAGAAAGTAAAAAGGAACCATCAGCGAATGCTGCTGCATGGGCACGTATTGTAATGCAGAGGAACTGGGGAAAGGGGCTTCTGACCCCCAGGAGACTGTGAATTTGARCAGAAAACTCAAATACAGGGTATATTACTAATTATTGCACAGTGTGAGACAGACTTAGCATCCCCCTCCAAGGAGCTGCTTTTCACTGAGCAGCCATTAAGGAATTGCCCCAGCTTCCTCCAACAAGGTGAGATGCACGCCTGGTGGAGAAGAAAAGACTATTTGTGTGTGTGTGAGATGTATCATTAAAAATGGCTTTATAACATTTTAACATGCACTTCAAAGATTGTTTAAGAAATGCCAGTAGCCTCCACAGAGCCCTTGTGTTGACACAGTTGTGAGGCACGCTTTTCACTATGCCCACTTCAAATGAATAAGCASATCAGAGTGAAAAACATAAATGGTCACTTTCTAAAAAGAAAAAAAAGGCAGGGAACTGGAGAAAATCCAATAAAAATGGGAGATGCTGAACAGCAATTTAGTTTGCACATTCTTATCTGAGAGGAATTCCAAATGAATGCTGRATCCAGGGCTTATACCTGGATGATCCAAAGTGTTTCAATATTTAAACACATTATCAAGTCTCAAACTCCTTGAGTGAGAAATATTACCCACATATTAACTATATACACATGCATTTGCTTTTGCATCTGTAATTTCTATGCTAATACTTCCAGATACAACAAATAAACCCAACTAAAATTAACTAAGACAAATAGCCCTTTAGTAAGAACAGCCGATATAAAATGGACAAAAATTTGATCTTAAAGTGCAGTTAATGTGGTGAAACACAAGAATGATCTATCATTACCATTGTTTTAAATGCAGTTTTCTTCATCTCCTTCTCCAAACTATAAAAATCAGTGCTCCTTCCAAAGAACATAACACTGCCAAGCATGATTTTAACACACATGCCACTCACTAAGGAAAAAAATGTAATTCTTCCAATCTAGGCTGCTGAATAGAGTAACAGGARCTGCTACAACGTTCTAGGACTTAACTGTCTCCTGTAACCATTAAGGTTTTAAGTTTGAACCCTACCAAATGGAATTATAAGCATTGTGCAGCTGGCATGAATTCTTTTTCTCAGGAGTCTGAAAAAAATGCTTTGGGGTGAATCTAGAACAGATGTCCATATTTCATTTACAGTTTGTTTTCTAAGCTTTCTAGCATCATGTCTGTGTCAACAAGCAATAGAGTGGAGAACATACATGGAAGAAGCTGTACAAATCATCATCTAGGAGCCATGAGGTAGAGAACAGCTAAGAAAGAGAGAAAATTTGAATTGCAGGTTCTGTTTTGGCCAGCAGGTACAGGGCTCTGTGTCAGAGGATGCATTCAGGCCCAAGAAGGATGTGCCAAGTGTGATAGCTACAGAATTAGGTATGTCTGACTGAACAAGCAGCTCTCCAAGTGGTTGTAGTATGGTTTTGAGAAGCCCTATAAAACTTGATTTAACYCTCCTACCCACACTCCCCCAATAAAACACTAAAATCATTACTGTTAAATCAATAGCAGTCATTAACCATGTCAGGGCACCCACTGTAAAACCACTGCTGTCATCTGTATGTATCTTGTTCAGTTATGATCAATAGAGTTTACCCATCTTAATTGCTTCAGCCTTCCCCTAATTAGAGCTGTCTCTGAATTTACAGTTGTTTATTGTTGCTGTGGATGTTTTAAGCTTGCACATCCCACCAGAAAACTCATTTATTCTAATGAAAATACCACGACTACATCAAACTAGCATCATTGTAGTGTTTGCAAATCTGTCTCACTGAGTCTATAAACATTTAAACCATATAAACACTTCAACTGCATAATCTGCAAAGAACAGAGACACAAACTCTCAACTTCAACAAAAATGATTTTCCTTTAGTTTTGAGAGTCCATTTGTGTTTTTTCTTATAAAACAAAAGAATCTACTCCACCCATCCTACACTAGGATGTTCCAAAGTCTGTATCTGAGCCAAAGGCATCACTCCKTCTCAGGTTACCTTGCAAAGTATTTCCACTCTTTTGGATGTGCTTTTTCATGTGATTTTTTTTTATTTTTATTGTTTCTGTCCATCAAATAGACTAGCTTGCCATTTCCAAATTCACAGTAGRCTCTTAATGAAACACAGAATTTTGGACATTTCCTCTCTCTGCCACTGTTATCTATGCCTGGTTATGTAACTAAGGGTTTTTTAGATTTATAATATTCCTAACACAAAATTAACTAACTCAAACCACTTACCTACAAGACAGCAGCTCTAACCAGTGCATACTTTTAAACAAAAGTTTCTCCTAGCTCTCAGGTATTGTTTAGAATGCTGACAACTCTTATGGACTCACTGCTCYAGAAACAAAATAGAAATTCTTAATTAAGCAGCAAAAAAGCCCAAGCATAAACGATAAGGTACTAAATTTAAACTAATATTTCAAAAATACAGCTGATTAGAGGTGTGTTCTCCATGAAACTCCTTATCTCATAAACATCTGTGGTAATCACAACTTGCCCAGGTGAACTTCTGGCCTCAGCTAAGCCCTAACAAAATCGTAGCTGAAAATCACCTGAGAATGGTCCTTGAGATCAGCTGCATTTCAGAGAGCTACCCAGCTCCACAGGGGCTTGACTGCAGAAAAATTCAGCTGGCAGACTTGCTTTTAGCAAAAGGTCAACTTTATAACTACTCCACCAGCTCCATTGCTCAAAGATGACTTACATATAGAGAAAACACTCCTCTTGCAAACGTAACAATGAAACCTCTTGCTCTTACTCACCAGAAGATACACACGTTTAGTTGCAGTAGGACAGGGGAAAACTGATGGCAATAACAACTGAACACTGACATGGAGAGCTACTGCATGTAACAGAAAATAGAGCTGTTTGCTTTTGAGACAGAACTAATTCCCCATGCCTGTGCCTTGTAGGGCCCWGATTATCTGGTGCCTGACATTGTTTTCTGATATCTGAAAAAATTAACAAATTAACCGGGTAATGAACTTTTATATTATATTGTTACAGTTTCCTAACAGGTAAATATTTCTTTCATATCCCTTATGAACGATGTTAAATATTTCATCTGCTAAATATTTCGTCTTATCTTTCATCGATAAGCATTTTTTCCAGGCAGTAACTCTGCCCACATTATCCCACCTCTCCAAAGAGCCAGGTCACACCTGTTTGAGCCCCCCTCCCCCAACTCAGAATAAAACTACTAAATTCTGTGCTCTCTAAAAGGGGCAGCAATGGTCACAAGCATGCACCTAGCAATTAACCAACAAGGGGTTAATTATTATCATGCCTCGTGGCATTATCAGGCAACCTTTTGTTTCATTCTATTTTCCTTACAATCAGGTGCAAGGGCAGATGTTGTCAGAGCCAGAAGTGACACTAATCCTGGGCTTCTCCCACAATTGCCCCCGGTATTCCTGCTTATCTCAGGCCTGTCTGGCTCTTTATTCTATCAGCTATTTATTTGCRCGTGAAAACGCTGCAATATTCATTTCCCTGCTGCATCATTTTGCACATGAAAATGCTGAAGACCTAAGACGCGCATTACTGGCTGYGTGCACAGCGTAATTAACATGCACATGATCTGTATGCAAATCATGTCATTGGAAATAGTGACTATTAGCATAACAAGCGCTTATTATTTATTGAGATGCAACTCGAGCAGGCATCCTGCTGGGGTCTGACTTCCTCAGTCGCAACGGCACCACCTKTTCTTTCTTTTCTTTCCTTGGCAGCGTCTTTGCTCCCTTCGTTTCCACATTCTCCTCTCTCCTGCTGGTGACCAGCACAGCAAACAGGGAGCCTCCCTCCTGTGCCTTCTCTAGGGCTGGAAGCCCTGAGTGCTGTTCCCCCCCAGCATCTGAACTGAACTCCTGCCCAAACCACCCCTTCACCCACATTATCTCGTTCCCAACTGGTAACAAGTTTAAAGCAGCACCTAGGCTTCTTTCTCTATACATTTTTTTTTTTTAAGGAATAAAATGTGAGAAAAAAAAAGCTCAACTGTGCAAAGTCATAAACCTTTCCCAGTATCATTCCTACTCCTCCTATCCCACTTCAGAAGAATTTAACCTTTTAATCGTCCCAGCCATGAAATAGAACAGGAAAACACAATTTTACTATTTTTCAGCAGGTGAGCAAGGCCTGCTTGCTAGATCATTTCATCAGCCGTGCCTGCTGAGAGCTCAGGGTCACTGCTGCCAGCACTGCCTCCCTGCTCCACTCCCTGCCCCACTGAATTCCCAGGGTCTCTGCAGGACTCCTTAACCTTTCCCAGTATTTCTGTGAGAGCAAAAACTTGCAAAACTGTTCCTGGGCCAGCAATCCYTTCCCCAGCCCTGTTTGCTCTCTCAGAGGCTACACCCACTGCTTCAGAGATGGCTGTGTTACAGAAATGAACTAATTAGCAGGGGGAATGAGTTCAATTATTCATCACTTTGCCAAAACTGAGATGTTTGGCCTGAAATTTTCCAAGCTGCATGCCAACCTAAGGATTGACTTTGGTCTTGGTTAAAAACAGAACAATTCCTGAGAAACATTAGCAAATAAGACAAGACTTTTCTATTGAGTTGTACTGGTCTTCCCTGAGAAACCTTGTCCTGCAATACAAAATATTTATTTGGTTCTGGAGGGCTCTGGAGAACAGAGAGGGTAAGACACGAAAAGGGAAGCCGAGAATGTGAAGAGTAACTGGAAAAAAGAAAAGGAACGTGAAAACTAATTTCGATGGAAAGTCTGGAGCTGAATGTTGGGCCTGCTGGAGGTGGTTCACTGCTCTACAGTGATAAATGGCTGTAACTCAGGGAACCAGCACAGAACCATACAACACTTTGGGTTCAAAGGGCCCTTAAAGATCATCTCATTCMACCCCACTGCCATGGGCAGGGCCACCTTCCAGCAGGCCAGGCTGCTYAGGGCCCCATCCAGCCTGGCCTTGAACACTTCCAGGGATGAACATTCACAGCCTGTGCCAGGGCCTCACCACCCTCACAGTAAAGAATTTCTACCAAATATCCCAGCTAAACCCACCCTGTCAGTGTGAAGCCATTCCCCCTTGTTCAAAGTCCCTCTCCTGTAGCCCCTTGAGGCACTGAAGGGACTCTCAGCTCTCCCTGGGGCCTTCTCTTCTCCAGGCTGAACAACCACAACTCTCTCAGTCTGTCTTGATCAGAGACACCTTTRCACCACAGTGGTGGCACAAACACAGCTGAGAAGTGACCAGAAATGTCCAGAAGTGKCTGGAATCCTGTCAGAAATTCATTTTGTTAAGAAGAGGCTTTAAGGCACTGTCACACTATCTCTGGTTCTTCAAGCTTTTAGCTGAAACTCTCCAACTGCCAGCTCTGCTACTGCTAGAGCAAACATCTCTGCTTTAGAGAAATTTGGAATTTTTAAATTAAATATCCTGTTGGTTTATGACAAAATGTGACTTCGCAACACTAAGACAACTCCCTTGGACCCCTGTTAATTTTCATAGTTAAATTAGCTGGGGGAGATGTGGGAGTTCAAGGACTTCAACCTGAATTCTTTCCATCCCACTTCCTGTTCTGATAGCTCCACAATAGTCAAGAGTCCAATCAACACCTTTCAGTATCTTTTGTTGATATTATTTCCAGCAAATAATTTGGCAGGAGGGACAGCAAGAAATATTCTTACAGAAACAACCCTAACACAGGAAGCCAAAACAGAGGTCCTTGCTCCAGTCAGGCACAGAAGCRACCTCAACTAAACTTTGTACATTGTGACCTTAATCATGCATCACWACTCTGCAAGGCAAAAAACAAGAACAAACCCCAAGTCCTTATTTTCTGTTTTATCCATGTACAATAATGTAATAAATCTAAACYAGCCTCTCGTTTCTCTGTCCTATTTCAACATTGGCAGAGTGTGGCCATCTGGTTAAGGCTGAGCTGTGAAATGGTGGCTCACTTTGCTATCAGAGACCTTAAGTAGGACTGATAAACASAGCTCTGTTTCAGTGAATTCCTCTAGAATTAAGGAGTGGTCACTGGACATATTTGTTTGGAGACTTCAATGAACTGAACCGCACAAGGGAAGACRGGATGAAAGGACAAAAGTCAGTAGGTGTATCCTGCCCTCCCCCCCAGTTAAAAAACCAGATTACTAATTAGATTAATGCACACACTCATATTTAGCATTTTAACAGGCGCACCTAAGAAACTGAAGAAACTCCTTGCCTTTGAGATTAATAAAGAAATAAACAAAGATTCATCTGGAAACCCCCTTCTTGGTTATTCCCTCCACCTTCCCTCTAATGTGTGATTGTGCTTTGGTTCAAATAGATTTTTATAGAAACAAGGAACAGAGTTCTCAGAGATTAGTTTATAAGATAGTGAGTCCACAGAGGCTTTTCTTCTAATCATCCTGTTCTTCTTGTCTGCCTTGAATCCATTCTACTGAAGTTATAGMTACAGTTCACTACTGTTCCTGAAAATGTCCAAAGAAGTTTTATTCTCCTCCCATGATCTCACCCTGTCTTGCTTAGCCAAGTCATAAGTTACCTTTGGCTCTCATTTTTTAATTTCCAAAATAATCCCTTGTTCCTAAATGATTTGATAACATACACATTGCCATAATAATTTCAACCACATCACGATATATTGCAAACCCATCATTTTTAAGGGTGTTAAAATCTGGAGGTGAAATCAGAGCCCGATGTCAATAAATAAGAGAAGAATATACCCAAAATTGGGAGTAATTTAAAGATTCAAACACATTTCATGGGCAAGGCTGGGCTGCAGTAGTTTGCTGAGGATACAGGTAGATGGGATGAAAGCCCACCCAACAGCACAAGGCATTGTTTGGAAWGAGATGGATGGCTGTAAGGGAAAGCAAACTGGTGGCATAGATGGGATGATGCAGGAAAGGTCAAATAACTCACAGAAAAGAATGACCAGAATTGTGCTGGTGGAGAGAGGGAAACATATGGTATGACTCACAGAAAAGTGATTTTATCAGTCACATGTTTAGCTCACTACAGCTGATGTAAAGTCAGCCCATACAAACATGATGTGAGAAATGAGAATGTCACTAAAATCAAGAATTGGCCAGAAGTAACAGCAGAAAGGGACCAAAACTTTTAAGTCACAGCGTGGAAGACACCTCTGATTTTGCCCTCTGGGTGTTGGTGGTCAAGCCACCAGCACACTTAGACCTAAAGGAATAAAAAACAACTTCTTGCTGCCATATGGCATCTTGGCTTTTAACCTCTATTAACAAAGAAATGACTCAGTGGTTGTAGTTAGAAGCCAACAAAGAATGTCAACAGAAATAAGAGCACGAAACTCACAGACTGACTTCAGTTTGAAATCAGTCTTTTGATTTCAGAAAATTTCTGTCTTTCCTTTGCATGCACATTTAAGGCATTAGAAATGTATAAATGCAGATCTCTTTCTACCACCTGATCCCTCTCATGAGTCCTTTGCTTCAGAAATGCTCTCAAAGCACAAACGAATAAATTCTCTCCTTAGGAGTAGACAGAGTATACACACAGTCCCACAACACAGGTCAAGTGGAATTTAAGGCTTTCCTGCATGAATGTAACCTCTGTGAACTTGACCTGGCACAGTATAYTCGTATTTCTTTCCCGTAGGCTCTTGTTGGTGATTCTTCCTTCTCATTTTCCCTCTCATCTTTTTTCATAGAGATAGACAGTTGCCTATAAATACATCTCCAGCCATTTCCTGATAATATTCTGTTCATCCCTTCTGCATTCAAAACAGTTTCAGTTCTGCAAATGCAATACTATGTTTCAGATGTCCCTGAAAACAAAAATTAAGTCTTTGCATAAAAATGCAAATGAAACATGAAACTATGCATGTGCATATCAGATGGTATCAAATAACATGAATGGTTTCAAAGAAATGTTTAAGGCATTAAGTCATGTTATGAAGAGTATTTCTAGCTGCAAGTTTCATAACAAGAATAAATCAACCTTGACAATGAACATGAAAGAGGGAATGAAACCTTTTTGAACACTCAAGGTGGTTTGCTCAATTTCCCCCAACCAAAACGAATGAATTAGTTGATATATCTGAAAATTAACTTAAGCTAACAACATAATCAGGAAAGATAAACTTTAAAGTTAAAATCAGATTGAAAAGATTAAAATATTACTTGGGGCTGACGAGAGCACATGGTAACTCCTCAGTAGCTGCTGAGCTGAGCCTTTGTACGTAAAGGAACGACAAAAAAATAACATATTGTTAAAAAGAGCTGACCTCAGCCCTTGGACTTTGCTCAGGCACTAATCAGACTTCCAGTGTTTAGCATTTATCCCCTGGCTACTTATTGACCATCTCTGGACACACATAAACACAGCCTCTAGCAAAGGGGTGGTTACTGAGGCTCCCTGTGCTAACCCTGCACACAGGTTTCACACATTCCAATGCCACTTATGTCCAATTAATTAGCCTCAAACTGCACCAATCAGTTTTAATAAAATTAGATATTTTATTTATAGTGAGAATATAGAAAAAAAACCTTTGACTAATAAAAACAAATTACACACATTCTCATAATACTGCTGTAGCAGCACAATGTCATTCCAAGTGTTTCCACTGTGGAGTGTGCAATTATTTATCCTGGCCAAATGTATATTTAACTGCATATACTTAAGCAACATAAGAACATCATGTGGAAGCTTTAATGCCTGTTTATACAATAGCAGAGTGTTTTTAAGCCCCATGGAGCTGTGTAACACTGAGCAGTTTAAGCCTCAGGATGTTGAAGCTCAGGGCAGAAAGATCAGGAGCAAAGTGACTGCTTGTTCTGTGCAGTCTCAACGTCACTGTGAATCTTATTAGCTGTCATAAAAAGGTCACAAAGTCACCTTATCATATTGCTGAAAAATCCCTATGCTGTGAGGAAGCTGAGGAATTGAGAGAAACAGGATAGGATCTACAGATAAGAAGTGTATGGACMCCCAGCATGGAATTATCCAGTTGGACACCAAGGAAATTATCATGACACCAAGGAATGACGTGACATAAGCAGCAGCTCCAAGAATCCTGGGGCAGCAAATAAATAGTTGCAGTCTTTTGTCCCTGTCCTTCCACTCCCCAGCTGGTAAAATGCAGCACAGCTGCTGCACAGAGGGGGAATTTCCTTCCATTGGGCACAGGCATTCATTCCACATGGTCCATGCACTCCATCCCCTGCACTTCTGTCAGTGGACATACATGGGAAATGGGACATTCCCTGCTCTTTGAAAAGCCAGTTGTAAGTGACATATAAGGCCTGTGGCAGAAGGGGAAAAGAGTGCACCTCTTTGTGAAGTGCCATGGAAACAGGGAGGGAACCTTCATTTTATCTGAAGACATCTTCTGCCTCCACAGGTGCCAGGTCAGCGATGCTTTTACTTTCTTTGGTATCAATAAGCCCAAAAGCACCCCTGCTTACTTCACTACCTTCTAAAAACCTAGGAGCTGCCATTTCAGGACAGCTGAAGGAAATAACTGCAAAATATAGAGAATTTAAAATATGAGCTTAAAGTTGTGGATGCCTTAGAGCTTCTTCTGCTATGCTGCAGATGTGGATATTTATTGGATATACCAGGGTAGTAGTACCATCCACCTTCAGACATTTAACTGTTCAATTTAGGAGTCTCATTACCATGTACATGCAATGGGTCAAAGCATCCAGATATTCAGAATTCCTTGGAGGGGTCTCACTGATGGAGACCCTTCACCCCACCTGCAGTGTTTGAAATCTCTTCACTGGAGGGGACAAAAATGGGAATA
>JACDOX010000388.1:284278-368991 GCA_014549065.1 Cardinalis cardinalis | reverse complement strand
TGGAAGTAATTAAATATTTGTGAGTGCTATCATCAATGATCCCTTCTTGCCCAAAATATACATGGTTTGTACCACCCTGAATTTTTCTGCATGGGCTAAAACACAATCAAAATTTCAAAACTTTTACAAGTAATGCACAAAAATCACATTGATATAATCCCTAGATTTTGTCAATGAACAATAAACCTAAAGTATTCCACAAATTACACAAATCATCATGGATGAAAAGTTTTTTGCAGCCTTCTTAGGCATTAAGTGCCAGGTGTACATATGACACCTCAGAAATTGCTAAGATAGCACATTTCTTACCATCTGGTTTAGACAAATGAAAAATTAATGTTAAATTGAACAGAGATGGCACGGAGCRAGCCCTGTGTTACCACCATCAGTTCATCAGCTCGTGCAGGTGAGCAGCACTAGCAGCTGGGTGAACACACCGTGAGGATTTTCACACACCTGAGACTGAAACAGCTCCAACAGCCTCGGCACTATGGCCACTGTTTCCAGCAGACTGCTGGACAAGCACCATTCCCACAGAGACAGGAGCTGACAGGACTGCATCTCCTCAATCCCTTTGCCACTCTTGGCAAATCGACAGCAGACCACAGAATAATACCCAGATACTCAGGACACCTTCCTCTGGCTTAGTAAGCACACAGCTTTCTCTCTGGTAGTGAGACAGCCCTCACCCACAGCAGGAAAGAAGAGATGCTCCGAGCTGCAGGCAGCAGTGTCTCTGCTGGCAAGATCTCACTGTGCACGTGTGCTTTGCCCAACCCAATTTGACTCCTACATCTATAAAAATGGGATGGTGAGCGGTTGGGAAGCCTTGTCCAATCTGCTGGTTAGCATTGCAGTTCAGTGTATAAATCTCTAYAGAGCCATCCCAGCAGCAACCCAGGAGTCTCTGTAGAGTCTAACAAAGGGGTTGCCAAGCCCATCAAGTCAGACACAGGACTATTCCCCATCCAGCAAATCCATGGGGATTCTCCCAACCCATAAMCAAAGACTGTAAAAAGCACAAGGAGCAGTTGCACTGTAGCAGGTAGAATTTGCCTTAGGTTTGGCATTCTAACTTGTGTTTGACAGTTTCTAAATATTTTATCATGGAAGAATATGTTTTTTCCTTAAGCTACTAAAATAAAGGGGAAGAAGAGGAAAATGGCTTCAGACCATAGTGTTATACAAACATGCAAAGAGTAYTTTGCAAAAACATCTAATGTACATGCACTAATTGGTTTACTGCAGCTACTTGTCTGCACACGAAACAAGTTTCTGTATGAACACTCTTTGCACGTGTGCTGGAAAACGCAGCTTCTGGCTTTGCTGTCAGATTCCTGGCATGCTGGTCCTTTGATAAAAAAAGATCTGYTACAGCTGAAATAGATTGTTTTTCATACCTATCACTCAGAACACGTGGAAATTAATGTAGTCCTCTTAAGAGTTAGCCATGCTGAATGAAATCAATGCCTTTTCACCAGACTTGGCGTATTTCATCTTCTACACAGAAGCCCAGCAAGCTAAAAATTACAGTAACACTGCAGTAGCTCAAATTGAAACTGGGTTCAAGCGCTGATAAATCTCACATGAGCCAATGGAGGCTGAATGGCTTTAGCACCTCTGACAACTAGATCATGACACTTTTCTAAACAAGTCCATTGTTAATGGCTGTGAAAAAGCACAGCCATAAGCAATGACTTTTACCCCCATACCAATAAGACAAGTTTCTTACRTGCCAGAACAACACAGGATAGACTTCTGTATTTTGAAACAGGCCTGTGTAATCACAGTTTGAAAGCTTTATATCTTATTTTTATTTCACACAATATCCTCTACCCAGGAATGTTTAATTCAGAAAAGATGCCAAAACCAATGATGCCTGAAGTCCTGCATGCAAGGTGAAGGAAGAAGGAAAGGCACTAGCCTCTGAAGTCTGTGGAGAAAAACACATTTAAAATAAATGAMAAAAACCCCTTGTAATTATCCATTGGTTAGCACAGAGGAGATTCAGAGCTCCTGGTGCCACAAACCTCCAGCCATTGCTTTCATTTCCTTCCTCTCCATCCCTTCAAACTTCACCTGTCTTGGCTTTAAGAAACTATCTTGCCCTTATGAATACACTATTATTGCTGCAGATTTTTGCTTTATGGGAAAGAAGAATATAATGAGGGCACATTTTCCTAAAAAAAAATCTTCCAATGTTTTACTCAGTGGGAAATAAGACCAAGGAAATGTTACCCTGTACATAACTGTAACAGTACTCAGAGTTATTGGAATTTATTGTCCTATCACATCCACACAATGTGGAACCCAAGAATATTGGCCTTTCCTCTACAATGGCACATTGCAGTTCAAACAACTGTATTAGCCCTAAGTGTAATTTATCTAACTTTTCATATTAAAAATCATTACAAAATTCACACTAAATTTTGTACCTTGCTAGCTTCATGACTGCTAAGAATTCTGCAAGCACATTCAGTGAAAAACAAACAGGACTTAAAAGTATTCTTTTACCTGCCTCAAAATAAGAAAAAGTTTAAATATATTATCTAGGGAAACACACAGTATCCAGACTCTGACTTTTATAGGGATAGGTAATTTGTACAAAAAATTAAATCTCACAGATGCTTTATGAATGGTTCCAACAGCCAGGGAGGAATGACTGCCTTTAATGAAGCTCAATATAACAATATTTAATAAATGGAAAATGAAACAGTGATGAGGTTGGTTAAAGGGAGTTTCTGATCTTTCCAGGAATTAATGTACAAATACTCATCACTATAGCTTCACTCTTCATCAGCAAGGGAAAAAAACCCAACCAAATTTCTGTCAATATGTAAAGACTGAGGTTAAACAAGAGCTGTATTGTGCATTTCTAACATACAATTAGTACTTCTAGCCCACTTTCTAGGTGACATTTTTTTCCTATTAGAAAGTGGCTCCCTGCCCTGCATTACAGGCATAAAGTAATTTACTTTGGACAACCTGGACCTTTAAGCTTCTCTTTTCTTTAGCCAAATACACCCTTTCTGCGCCTCTCAAATTTTGAGTGCCACAACAAGCCCTTCCAARTGTAATATTTTTAGGGTATTTCTGATGCTGAAGTGATTTATTCCCCTTTCCTGAAAGGCACACTGAGGAAACAGGAATGGGTCATGCCAAGGATCAGCAAAATCCAGTGGTCTGAATCACCTGACTCCTGTCTGCACTCCCTACTTACTGACAGATGCAGCCAGCCAACAGCACACTTACACTTACTTTTATGGTCAGACAACTCTACCACTTCATATATATTCATTTCACTCTTTAATGCATGAATATGAATTTTCCAAGTTTGAAAACAAACAGCCAAGGGAAAAGCGTTCTTTATTTAGGGATTAGGAAGAGAAGGAGCAGCAGGTAAATCAGCAACACATAACAAACCAGGTAAACCTACCCTGACCTGCTCCTGTGGCTCCATAATCCCAATCCCACAAGCAGGGGAACAGCAACATGCCTCAAATGGGACCTGACTCTGGCAGCTCACGTGCTCCTGTCTTCATGTTGAGGCTTTGGATTACAGGCTGGTGTGGAAAAAGCTGCCCAGGTGTCTCCTGGGAAGAGGACTTGCCCAGCAACCCAAGAGCTTGAAACTTTAAGAAACAAAAAACTTGAGGGAATTATTTCATATATCAACATCAGCTTCGACAGGAGGAAATGTTCTCTTATTGATGTAGCAGTAACACTGTTATCCTTACTGCTTTCCCTTARATCTCCATTTTCACRAGGYTTCATCTGTCTCGTCATTACAGTCAGTTAAACGAGATCAAGAGGCTTAACGAGCTTTGAGTAGTAAAGAAAAACTCTGACTTTGCCAGTGCTAAAAATGCACAGCAGAGAATTCCCCAGTGCTGTTTCTGAAATATGCTGGATGGGATCAAAACCATCCTGTTATTTCAACTATATGCCCTAAATCTGACTTAAAAAGAAATGCAGCTGGATGATGACAACTGCAAATTTCTCAGTTTAGTATCAATTTGATCTGCATTTTTCATTGTAACACTGGCAACAGACCATATGGGCTTTTCCCATGTTTATATCCCCCAAAGTCTTTCCARTCACTATTCTTGCCTGACTTGAGTCAGTACTTGGTAAGTACTTGATCTCTCTAGCCAAAAGGTTGGACACAGACACTGTCTACAAGCCTGTGGTTGGTTTAAATTCCATTATTGATCCCTGTGAATTTCAACAAGAACATTCAAGAACAGGATTAGGTCCTGAGCTTGCAGGTAGGGACTCCAATTCAATGCCTTAATCCCTAATATTAGACCCTAATATTACAGTTCAGATTCATAAAAAGGTAAACCTATTGCTCATTTAATAAAATCGAATTTATATTTAAGGTAGCCTATAATTTATAAATTAATAGACTTTTATCCATAATCAGTAACTATTTATAATTAACAAACTAATGAATTGTTTTGCAGATGCTTAACCCAAACATGGAGTAAGACAYGAACAAATTACTTGCAGACTCAAAAATCCTAATCACTGCTGGAAAGGAGGAGATACCTGTTCTAACAACAGGTAAGACAGGAAAATGAGAATATGCAAAACTTAATAAATATATATTAGTTTCATAGTTTATTTAAAGAAACCTCTCACGTGTAAATCACTAATAGTGATTTGGTGCTGCTTACTCAGTCTAGAAGCAAAACAAGTTCATCTCATTAACTACTTAATACTCAGACCTTTTTCCATGAGAGAAATCTGGCTTCTGTGAAATCAATACTCTTCTGTCTGGARACATATTAAAGCTGCCTGGCACCTAAGTCCTTCAGCAGCCATCAAATAACAATTTTTGGGCACCACTGTCCAAGGCTATTTTTTTTTCTATGTCTTCTTAGCTTCACACAGTCTGCAGGCAAGGAATTCCAAGGACAGTGCAGCCTGTAAGTGAGTTGGGTGGCTGCTGCCCCTCCACACCCATCCCCACATTCAGAACAACAGCTTCTGACAGAGCTTTTGAAGAAACCAGTTTTGTGTGGAATGAGCAGTCTGAGATACACATAGTCAAAGAGAAGCTGTCAATACTTAAAAGGATATTGGACTGAAAGGAAGTGTCCCTCATATGGCTGCAGCCATTCCTGCTCCAAARGAGAGTCTCCAGTGCATGATCCTCTTTCCAACACTCACTCCATCTGTCAGCCAAGGGCACCCTCACCACAAATTCACCTTCACCTCAAGGAGGAGGCCTGCTCCACCACGGCTTTTAAAACTCTAGTCAGCCCAGACTGGAAAACAAGACAGGAGGTCAAATCCTTTCAGGTGTGCAAATGCCACTCTGGACTCCAGGGAGCCACAGGTGGAAACTCACACCCACCAAGCAGCTGAAGGCCCACCAGAACCAGGCAGTTGTTCAATGGGGCTTTGCACATGCCAATTTTGACTTCAATGCCTAAATTCTTTCTCAGAGTCCACTGCAATGAAAATCACAGAACTAAGCTATAGAACAAGTGATCCRTTTTTCACCACCCTCTTCAATTCTGTTCAGGACAGGAATGACCTGTGACCAAACAGGATTAAGGAGAAGGTGCAGCTTCTCTAGAGGTTCTCAGCAGCATCAACAGCAGAGCAAGAGTAACTGCACAGCGACTTTGGATTATTCCCTCCTGCCCACTCTTTCCCTGCACATGATCCACATCAACRCAGTGTGAATGACTGCATCCCCCTCTACTGGCTAGCCCCGGACTGGGACCCTATTTTGTCCCTTCACTCAAATTACAACAACCTGCTGGTACTGATGCAGCAGTTCAAACACTGCTGAGATATTTCTTACAGAAAAAAGCCCAAAATGGGATAACTGTTATTAAATGGTATTTTGGTAATTGTTAACAGTAGATTAGTGTGTAGAAGTAAACAAAAATAAAACACCACAGCTGTTGCATTCACTGTCTTGATTAACACTACATACGACCTAACATGGGTATTTTACCATTATACTGAAAAAATAAAGCTGATGTATAAGGTTATAACTCATAGGCCTACGTTGTCTTCCTATGCTCAATCACACTGCAAGGAAGGTTCTATGAGAGCATGTGATCTGAAATATCACTTGAGATAAATGATAAACACTGTCTTATGGATGAAGCTGACACAAGAACTACTCCTGAAGTGAGTGCAATATTTAAGAATACTTAAAACACTATACAAAATTAATAATATTGAATATGCTTGTGCAATATCATACTCATGTCTCCTGCAAAGAACTGCAAGTACAGTTCTTGAAATAAGAATACTATCTTTATTTAAACATCTGCATTAATTTTTTCTTTTCATTTTCACAGCACCAAGTAATCTCTGACTTTAAATCCAAACTCAGTTGCAACCTTGTTTGCTATAAAGTCAGAAGTTAATGTTTCCTTACTCCTTTTCATGAAAGTCAAATTTTAAAGTTTGCTTGCCCAACCCCTTCAYTATTTGTGTTAATTATCCTTTTACCATATACAGATATTCTGCAATGTTGAAAAGATCACAATGAAGAAATAGTCAGCCCTAGCAAGATGAAAGGCAGTTCAAATAAACACTCTGCTCAAACACAGAAGAAAAATAACATAAACCTCCTAATGAGTCTTAGACATGTTGAAGTGCTAGAGCCATAAAAGGAATGCAGTTTCACTCATCCACTGCATTTAGATGAAAGCTTATCACTAAAACCGTATCATTTAAAGAGCAGTGTCCAGTAAATGACTAATACACAGTAACCCAAAGTGTACAGAAAGAATACAGTGCTAATAACTATGGAAAGATATAGATCAGAAAAGCCTAGAGACAGAGCATTGAACCAATGCACAGGGCACCCAAATTGTCACTCAGACCAAGAATAGATCAGGCACCCTGATTTCCAGCCAGCCACAAGTTACCTGGAGCAGGAACCACTTCTGCTGCAGACAGCTTAGAAGAAAGGGTTTCCTTCACTTGCTGTTACCAACAACAAACTCTCATTAGCAGCAAACTGCAGAGTCTTCCTCCTCCTGTGAAACCTCAGCCCTAGGGGAGGTTTGTTATACCACCTGTGACCCAGACATCTAAAGAAAATGTGTCACTGTCTGACTTTTAAACATGACAAAACCACGGAACAGCTGCAAGAATCCTACAAACACCAGCTACACTTCAACRTTCAGTGAAATCAGTCCTCAACTTCAGCTCTTTTTTGCCTCCCAACAGATGTAACTCCTAAATGTAAGCCTACTTCAGAACTCTTCCTCAATGATGGTTGTGGTCCATGAAGGGCACAGTGCTTCTGGGTGAGTTTGAGACCTGAGCAGAAGCAGGAGCAGAGTCTGAGTCCCCAGCCCAAAGTGGCCTGTTCTCCCTTTTAGCATCCTTCATGCAAATTCCAAATTCAGCTGCTCCCAGTGCTTGTTAAACAATCCCCAGGGAGCATAAAGGTTTGAATAAACAAGAAGCAATCATAACTCTATGAGGATTGTGCATGCAAACACATTAAGAGGTTATGGAAACAGAGATGTGGGATGGGAATACATCACCACCAAATCATCAAATATGGGGAGATTAATTAAATAGTAAAATGTATCCCCCAACAATAACCACTGCACCCACAGGAGGTGGCTGCGAGGAGAATTCTAGCACAGTGCCCCGACCATTGTTAGAACACAGCTGGAACAGCCATGCCTCTGCAAAAAATGATTTTGACAAAGGTGTGTTTGCAGACCCGAAGCCATTTCCTGGGAAATCTTGTGACCAGCACTAATCAGTATATCCACACTGTTAATTCTGCATAGGAAGCTGCACACTTCAGGTAATGAAAACAGGGACAGAGGATTAACCAAATGAAAAGAAAATAATTATAAAAGGCTTTTTTTTTGATCAACAGCCCTGTTGCTGCATTCCAATAAGAGATATAAAGGAAATTAACTCTACATCTCATCAGAGAAAACTGGGGCTAAGGAGACAAAAAAAAAGGTAGGAATATGTATGTTAGTGGCCAGAGGGGGACTGAAATGGATAAAAGCCTTGTGAACAAATGCAAAAGATCCATGAGATTTAACATCCTCCGCCTGGGACAATCTTTGGGGTAAGAGGGGAGGCAATTCTGGGCTCTGAAGTGCCACCTTCCAATGAGGCTGCGAGCCTCCAGCTCAGCCAGCCACCAAAAGGAGTAGGGCTGGGAGCTCRCTCCCCAGCTCACACAAATCCTGCTCCTGTTGCTTCATCACTGGGTTATGTTTTAGACCCTGCAAAATAGCAACTTCTTACCTTTGATCCACCCCCTGGAGACTTGCTTAGTTTAAGAGCTGTTCTCTGTCCCTTTGGCAAAGATTCTCTTCCTTAACCCTAAGAAAGCAATCCTGGTGTCTGCCAGGGCTCTGCTTGAGCAGACTCATTAAGGGAGGCCAAATGAAGCTTCCCATGACCCAGTACATTTCAGAGAAAGCACCAGGATCACAGGGCTAAACTAGTTTTTCTTGGCTATTGGATTTATTTTGGCTGTAGCAAATATTTTGGCTTCCTTCCCTATCAGTTTGCCAATGAAAACACAGATCCAAGGTTTTCAGACTCCGGGATTGTAGCAATTCTGAAAAATGACAAAGTGAAACACATACCAGCTAATAAAGAGCTATTCATGCTCTAAATACCCTCTTGTGCTGCTCTGCACAGAGTGTAGCTGGGCTTCTGGAAATGTTGAGCCTGTTTGCCCTACCATTGATCTTGGTGATTTGTTCTGCAGCAAGTCACACAGATGCTTTCTTTACAAGCAACCTCTCTGATTTCTAAGCAGTTTATTATTCCTTTCCCACAAAAACACAATGCCATCCTATTTTTCCTTACTATTTGAATTAAACACACATTGGGGAACATAACTTACAGAAAAGGCTACCAAACATCTGCTCACGCTGGAGATGGCAACCCAGCATCATTAGGGGTCACCAAAGGTAACAACCTTATTTTTTATCCTTCTCTATTAATATTGGAATGCTGTTATTGCATTTTAATACTGCAATATTCCCTTCTCAAGGAATCCACTCACATGATTACCTTCCATAGACTGCAACCCCAGGCCTGTGGGGCTGCTTGCAGCAAGGCTCCCTCCAAATGCCCATGAGTGCAGCAAGTAGAGGAACCCCAAACTGCCCATCTCCAAACCCTGTCCACAGCCTGGAAATGGAGCTGCATCTTTCCAACAATGGATTTACCTACAACACCAACTGGAAATTAATCAATTACTCCAACAGGGCTATRTGAATTGACAAATCAACTCACACTATTTAGCAAAATAGACTCCTGCAGCTAAAGGCAAAAGGTGTGGAAAAGAAAAACTTATTTGTACACATTTCTTGTTCTARGAACCTTAAATTGAGATCTCATTTATCAGTATGTGGCTACTACATGCGTAAAAAGTGAGAAGTATCTCACTCCTTTAAAAACTACTGGGGAAAAAAGTCAGATACTCAGTTAAAGATATCCCAGCACTGAAGGCCAGGAGTGAGGTAGGGCAGAGTATATGACTCTTCTGCTATGTTAATCATTCTGGGTATATAACTCACTGCTTTGGTGACARAGGTACCAACCGGCAAAACCATTTTCTTGCCCAGAATCTAAACACCACTCTTGTACTTTCAGACTATGGAGACTCCCAATTTTTACCCTGCAGGATGACCAGACACAGGAAAGGAAATGATACACAGAGATGAGTGAAGGTACAGATTTCTCCGCCTAAATCACTGATAAATTTGACAGCTTTTCTATTCTTTCCTTTTCCTCAACCTGGAATCTGAATTTTATACACTAAGTAAAGGTCTGCAAAGACTGGGGCTCCTCTCTGAGCAGCAGAATTCTGAGCTGACACAGTTCTGCCAGAGGTAATTCTCAACTACCACTCAAGGTGTTTTATGGAAACCACAGTGCTACTTAGAATTTACTTTCCTTGCTTCCAGACCAAAACTACAGCCACAAATTTAAATAGARTTCATAGTCCAGAGGAAAAGCAGTAACTGTTCCTACAACAAACATTAAAAAATCCAGGTGTAAGTTGATGTATATGAGGAAAACACAAGGTGCTTTAGAGATTTGATGCATTATTAATGCAGCAACAGCTACTGGTGTTTTAACTGAAACAGAATTTCACACTGATTTTTGCATCAGCTACTTTACTATATGCTTCCCTAATGAAGCATATAAAGAAGGTGTCTGACTTCTCAAAAAGTGTGAAAATATCCAAATATTCATAACGGGCAGAATTAATAGAGGCTTCCAGATGGTGTAACTGAACTGGTTAAGTTAATGACAAAGCAGCAGCTGGATTCCAGTAAGAGACATTATTTTAAAAAGCCAACAGCACTAGAAATGTCACTAATAAAAAAAAATTACAAAAAAGCAAAAGATGCAAGATGGTCAGACAGGACTGCCACAAAAAAAATCTAAACCAAACCAACAAACAAACAAAAAACCAAACCCCACAAAAACAGAGAAACAAACAAAAACCCCCCACCAAACCAAACACGAAAAAACAAACAAAACACCAAACCATTTAAATCTCAAAGATAATTTTTAACATCAATCCAATGCTAATGTCCTTGAGGTAAGAAAAATTACTTTTACAGTAGGAACTGAAAGTAGACGAATTGAAAACTGATTTTGGAGCAAAAAAAAAATGCTTCTTCCACTCAAGGCAGAGATAAAATGCTGATGTAAAACCTTGTTAATAATTGTCTATCACTTCATATTTCTGCACACTGACTTGTTCTTTAAATATTTTCTTCCTCATACTATGATTTTGCCCTGCACAGAGATGCAAACTCACTTCCTTCCAGCAAAATAGCTGGTCAGAGTTGAGGCAGCAGGAGAGTTCAGCTAAGTACAAAACGTGCCTCACTCCCTCCATCTCGTGGGCACGAATCAGTGTTGCAACCACTGTGGGTCTTGACTCTGGAAAACGTTTAATCACACGCCTGAATATCTTCACATCTAGGGATACTTTCTTAACATGGGCTTAAAAACATGAATTTTCTTTAAATCCCTCTGTGATAAAGGGCTGTCTCTCCAAAGGCCTATTAAAATTAGTAGAATTTGGTGTTGGCTTTTATTTCTTGAAATAATCACAGAAATACAAGGCTATAAACAGAATGGAAGAGTTGTTGAGTTTGCTGGGGTCCCCAGGACAAGGTGAGAGATGAGAATCTGACCCCATGTTCTCAGAAGGCTGATAAATTATTTTATGTACTTATATTAAAGAATGCTACACTAAAAGTATACTAAAGAAAGAAAGAAGGATACAGACAGAAGGSTTAACAAGAATGATAATGAAAGCTCGTGACTGACTCCTSAGAGTCCAACACAGCTGATGGTAATTGGCCATTGAGTGAAAACAATTCACATGGAGGAACCGATCAAACATGCACCAGTTGGTAAACAATCTCCAGACCACATTCCAAAGCAGCAAATAAGAAGCAAATGATAGAATATTATTATATAATATTAAGCAAATTTAATATTATACAACATTAACCAAATGAGATAATATTATTTATTTATATTATGAGATAATATTTTCTCTGAGGCTTCTCATCTTCCCAGGAGAAGCAAATGAGATAAAATTATTATATAATATTAAGCAAAATTTACAGATAATATTATTATATAATATATAGATATATCAATTATATCTATAGATATAATATATTAAATTATTATATAACATTAAGCAGATTTTAATATTATATAACATTAAGCAAATGACATAATATTATAATAGAATAGATATAGATATATCTATTATATAGATCTAATAGATAATATTATAGTATAATATTAAGCAAATTTTAATATTATATACTATTAACCAAATGAGATTATATTATAATATAATAGATATAGATACATCTATAGATATAGATCTATAGATATAATAGAGRATATTATTTTATAATATTAAGCAAATGCGATAATATTATACATAATATTAAGCAAATTTTATAGATAATATTATATAATACATATAGCTATATCTATTATATATCTATAGATAAAATAGAGAATATTATATAATATTAAGCAAATGAGATAATATTATATATTATGAGATAATATTTTCTCTGAGGCTTCTCATCTTCTCAGGAGAAGCAAATGAGATAATATTATTACAAAATATTAATAAAATTCTATAGATAATATTATTGTATAATAGATATAGATATATCTATTATATATCTATAGATATAATAGATAATATTATTTTATAATATTAAGCAAAGGAGATAATATTATTATATAATATTAAGAAAATTTTAACATTATATAATATTAAGCAAATGGGATAATATTATWTATTATGAGATAATATTTCCTCTGAGGCTTCTCATCTTCCCAGGAGAAGAAACCCTGGTGAAGGGATTTTTCCRAAAACACCGCAGTGACAAAGAGCYGCGAGAAGCACGAACTCACCCGCTGGTGATGTCGTCAGCCCTGATGTTCTTGCCCAGCACGTCGCCGTCGCTCATGTAGCCGGTGGCGTCCATGGCGATGCCCTCGAGGTCGATGTCGTCGCCGGCCTTGTCGGCGATGTCCACGTGGCAGAGGCCGCTGCCGCGCGTGGCCAGCTGCCGCCGCAGCGGCGCCGGGTACAGGTAGCGCGCGGCGCCCGGCTCGGCGCCGACGAAGCGGCCGGCGCTGCCCCGCGGCGGGTAGGCGCTGCCCGGGGATGGAAGGTAGGCGCTGCCCGGGGATGGAAGGTAGGCGCTGCCCGGGGATGGCGCGTAGCCGCTGCCCGTGGACGGCGCGTCGCCCGCCTGCAGCCGCGGGCTGGACTGGCCCAGCCGCCAGGACAGCGGCGTCGGCCGCCCCGTCAGGCTGAGGATGCTGCGGCCGCTGATCTCGGTGGTGACGTTGGTGTCAAACGTGGTCTCCAAGGTGCTTGAAGGGAGAGATGGGGATAAAATCCCTTAGRGTTTTAGCTTTTAGATGCTGCAMATCCTGTACTGCTTTAGTGTTTAACTCTAAACTCCATATAAAGTTTAGTGTATTACTCTAAACTCCATATAAAGTGTCAGTTGACTGACTTCACATTTTGATCTAATTTTAGTATTGTTTATTCTAGTTATTGTTATTGTAGTTGTTAGCATTGTTTTCAGACTAATCAAGCGCATGGTTCACAAGTTGATTTCAAGCTCATCTTCCCCTCCTGAAGTCTACCATTTGGAAGCTCTTAGTGCTCCAATGGATGACATGGAAGCCTCAGTGGAAAACACTGACCCTCCTGAAAAGGAGGAACCAATTTACCAGCCGTGGTTTGGCAAGCATTCTGCGCCCCAAACCCAGTCCTCTTCATTTTAAACAAAACAGGGGGGAGATGTTGTGGTGTGATGTCATGGTTTGCCTCAGATACCTCGAGTTTCTCCCTGTAGACTTCTTCCCCAGGTGTGTCAGCCACCTCTCCTTCCCCCTCACTTGCCCCCTGCTGAGTGCTGTCTGTCAGTCCTGGCATTCCAGAAGGGCATGGAGTGATTGGCAGAGTTCAAAAGATGCCTCTCAGCCCTGGGGACATTGGGCCATCCAGGTGTCATTTGTGARATCCCTACCCCTWCCCTGCCCTCTCCCCGGGGTTAAAAGGAACAGCAACCACGTGGTTCGGGAGGTTCTGTTGGAGCTGTTATTGGATTCAGAGGCCTGTGGGCCAGAATAAAGCTCTGGATCGAAAACCTCCATCAGAACCRRCTCCTTTCCTCCACCTCCCCTTAAAGCTTCTCTGCCAGAGGTAAACCTGAGCTCCTGCATGCCTGGACTGGCCTCCAAGCGCCCAGCTGCAACATCCAGCTAGCCAAAGGTGTCTCTGAGGTAGACAAAAAGATCCCTCTAGACCCAAAATTCAAAGACACCTCACTGCCTCAGGCCCCRAAAAGCATAAACAAAGGTGAATTGAGGGGGAGCAAACTGAGGGAATATGACTTCATTACCTGAAGATGTAATTGGAGAATTAACTGCCAATGTGTAAATGGACCAAACTTACAACTGTCTGCAAAAACTCGTGGCCATTGTCCATCTTGGGTGTAGCCTCTGGAAGGCTTCTGACTGCCCAAGRGGGTGCCTGTTTGAAGGCCTTTAATAAATACCCACTTCATTCCCTTAATCTTGTCTAGCCTTTGTTCCAGGTAGCCACCCCAAGGCCTCAGACACACCAGATCAAATGTGGCTCTTACATGGAACGCTGTGTGAGATTTCAGGTGCTTCCAAGGCCCTGGACACTCACCAAGTTACTGACTTTATGTAACAGCACTAAAGATTGACTGCTGCAGCACCTGGGGAGATCCTTTCTTTTCACTTTTCAGTTCCTTCCCCAATGATCCTAAAGAGACACTTGCACCCAGGCAACCAGGTGCTCTACATACATGTGAAAAGACTTAAGCAGGACTTTTTAATGGATTATCCACGGTATCAAAGTGTAACTTTCTCATCTTCAAGCACACAACTCCAGTACACAATGGTTTTGCCAGTCTAGGCAAGGGAGTGGGATAATAAGCTGCTAAAGGAAAACCTGCTGAAGTTCTATTTTTCTGATTTATTTCCTTTTATTGTCTGCATTCATGATAATTTTAACTCTGGAGATGTGTCCAGCACCAAATGGAAGCTATTTCTCCAAGATGAAGAGGAGTAAATGAAAAAAGTAAGAAGAAAGGTAATTTTTTTTTCTTCAGGATATATTTTGTATATTAACAAATCAATAGTGAAATATGAACTGCTTCRAAGATGTTCAAACCAAAACCAGAAAAAAAATAAATGATTCATATATTCATGAGTTATATATATATATTTTTAATATTGGTAATATTTATATACGAAACCCTAAAAATGGGACTACACCATGAGTTTTCASGTGATGTGTACAGATTGCAAGACTACATCCTAAATACTCATAGCTGAATTGTAGTGAATTTATTTGAGGCTAATCCATAGCTGCAACTTCTCTTACCCACATGAGCTCCTCTTTTCCTTTCCTGCTCAACTAAGCGCCACTTTTTTTACTTATTGTGGATATTAGTAAAAATAAACAGCATTGTACCATTCCCAATGTTACATATAAGCAAAAACCTCTGTATTCTCTGGTTAAAGTAATTAAACCACAAAGAGCTGTCACATTAAATGAAATTTGCAAAGTAAAACAGCTTTGGAAGTTCATCTTTGCAAGCTCTGCTTCAGTTTCAGATACAAAGACAAAACACAAAGTTCTCCCTCAATAAACTCAAGTAGGGCTGGGGTACATAAGGCACCAAGCATTAGGTAGGACCCTGACCTCATTATGGGCCAAACAGCTTATTCTCCAAAACTTCCTGTTCAACACTGCAAAGATCTAACTCACATAATGTTTAAATGCAATAGCAATCTTTGCTTATTTCCAGCATATTTTAAATATTGCTGAAGATTTCCAAATGCTGCTTTACAAAAAAAAAAAAAAGGCAGTTACATTCAGGGGATGGCTAACAATATTAGAAGAACTTGTTTGCTTAAAGTTTGGTCAGGAATTTAAGTTATGCACTTGATAATATAGGTCAAGTACAGTTCACCTCTTATTTAAACAAAATATTACACATAGGGGGAGAGAGTTGTAATGCACTGAAGTTACTCAACAGTAAAAAGAAACATTTTAAACTGTAACTTATATTCAAACATCACCTCACACATTTAACAAGAAGTGATTATTCTTGACCTTTGAGTCAATACACACCCCATCCTATCACTTCAATTCCTCTTCATACATCTCAGTAACTAGCAAACATTATTCAAATTCTGTGCATTAAAGACAAAAATCACAAGATCAGTATCTCCCACKGTCAGTGTTAATAATTTTTCTAAGGATGCAGCCCAGGTGTAAGAGATGTAAAGTAGGAGCAGAATTCACGGAATCACTAGGCTGGAAGAGACCTCCAAGATCAAGTCCAACCCATTCAACTAAACCCTGGCACCCAGTGCCACATCCAGGCTGTTTTTAAACACATTCAGGGATGGTGACTCCACCACCTCCCTGGGCAGCCATTCCAGTACTTTATCACCCTTTCTGTGATAAAACTATTTCCTAATATCCAACCTGTATTTCCCTTGGTGCAGCTTGAGACTGTGTCCTCCTGTTTTGTCAGTGCTGCCTGGAGAAAGAGCCCAACGCCACCTGAGCAGAGCCRCCTTTCAGGGAGTTGTAGAGAGTGGTTTCCATTTTGTTAGGAACCCAGAGGTGCCCTTACCTGTGGGTGACCTGGGTTCCCCGCAAGCTGGACATGGTTTCCTCCAGGTTCTGCCGCAGGTCAGCGATGTTCTTCACCGTCCGCAGCCGCCGCGTCTCGGGATCCTCTCCTGCAGGGAGAGGAAGCCATGAGTAAGGACTAGGCAGGGAACAGAACTGAGCTGCTGTCCATGCCTGACTCAACTGCACTTTTTTCTGACTTTCTAAGCTGGTTTGATTGAGATTCCATTCCCCTTGGCAGGCACCTGCCGTCATCACATCCTCACTGAAATGAGCCCTGCAGGGTTACCCTCATYGCTGCCTTTGAGATATTGCTGACCCAGTTCAAATTCTGGTTAACTTTCAACCTCATTAGAATACACACTCCATCAATACCACCCTTTCCATCTCATATATTGACACAATTAACATTAACCTGACACAGGCAATTTCTCCAATGCTGTGTTTTCACTAGATCCTCTTTGTCCTACAGTAACAGCTTTCCACAAACTAAACTGYGCTGACTGGGTGGCTGCTCCATGCTGAGTGATGTTTCAGATAAAAGAAAAAAAGGTTTTGCTTGTCAACATAACACAGTTACTGTTCCTAAAATGTGCTACATGACACAAAGTTGGGGGATGACTTAGTTTTCATGGCATTTAGAAATCCTGTTCCTTAAATACTTTGTTCTAAAACACACTCATGTCCTGTTCCTTAAAAGTAGAGTTTATGTACACAAAAAATAAAGACTTCCTACTGTTTCAGCATCATTTCATTTTATCAAATTAATAATTTAATTAGTGCTTCAGCATAATTTATTTACGTGCTCTCAGCTGTCAATTCAGAAATGCTTTGGTCACTACCTCAGCTGAGCTTTATAGAGTTAAATCCTCTWAGAGGCTAAAGAAAAGTGGATTTCTAGTAGTGCCAGCCTATTCTTTGTAAGCTGAAAGCTGGAACAGTAAACCTCCAAAAAACTGTCACAAAGCTTCTGTTGAGCACAGAAGGAAATTATTTCATTCTAAAGGGTTTACAACTCATGACTAAAGAAAATACTACAGTAAATGTAAAACTTTTCACATTTTGTCTCAGCCTTCTCTGYACATGTGATGCATTTTTGAGCTGCTAGGATGCTGGGTGCCCACACAATTGCTAATTTAGATGGATATCTATATATTACACACATCAGAAATGTGAAGAATCAGATTAAAAAAAGCTGTTGTTGGAACTTTCTACATTCTCYGCTTTAAATTTCATGTTTCTAAAAGACGTCACGTTGGTGGCACAGAAAAACCCACTCACACACTCTTGCCTGCAAAGCAGCAGTGCTACAAACTACTRACCAGAATGCTTAGTGCCCACGTGAGCATTTTTCTTTTAATCASTCTCTACTCTCTGGGAAATCACCTTCTTGAGTTACAATTCACTTAAGCCAGAGGGTCAAACAATTATGGTCTGGCTGGACTGAAAACATCCACCTAACAAGACTGATTACTTTAGCCAGTGGGTCTCTGGGACAGAAAACATTTTCTATACTCAYGGATCTACAAATTTTTGTAGTAAAAACCATAAAATATTTATAGGCCTTTAGCTTAACAAATGCCACAGTGCTCTTTTACAGATCATTTCTCTCACATATGTGAAGGCAAATGGTAGGTAACTTCTTAGGAAAACACAAGGGAGACAAACTAAAGCAATTTCTACTGAGATCACTCTTATGCCTAAATTGATACCAAATTTTCACTTAATTGACATTCCACTGCTTAAATTGAAAATATACTTTAGAGACAGATATTRGACAGTTGGCCCCTAGAGTTCAATTCTGAAATCACTTAGCTCCTCACGAGCAGGCARCATCCTTAAACAATTCTGCTTCCATTTTTCCCTACTTATGCTCTCTTTTGTTTTATATGTGCTTTTAAATCAAYAGCATCAATAGCTGCTATGCAGGGATAGAAGATATCTGTGCCTTATTTCTTATAATTCATTTGGGCTGAGGGACTATTTTGTTTCGTTTGCTCTGTTTCCCCCAAGGCCCCTCCATGGATGCTGCTGTCTGGTCTGGCTGTGCACAGCTGGGGTTTGCATCTCCCTTGTTTGAGTTTTTCAGCTGTCCTCTGCCTCTGGATCCAAAAACTTACATATTCTAGTTGAGTAATAGTTTGTACTTACAAAACATCTGCCATTAAAGACTGAATATCTTTTGTGATCTAGAAACACTTCTCAGTTTGCAGGCTGAAATACATCCAGCCCAGCCAATATGATGATTAAGAGGTAATGCTGAAAAAGTTTAAGCAGCTGGACATTGTGTTTCTTACTTGCAACTCTCATCTTTAAATAAGAGCCCAAAATGTTCTCAAGGATTTTATCCCTTGTGCCTTTTATCTACCTTTTAAGTAATTAATCCACCTATGTATAAATTGTACACAGACAGGCTCACTTTGGCATTCCTGCAGCCCTTTTCCTCTCCAGTGACTCTGCCTCTCACCTTTGCCATCAGCACACAGGTAGTATTGATAGAATATGCAATGCAGCATGACATGAATCTCATGATGAAACTTTTAGCCACATCACTTTTCCAAGGAGGGCATTTGGTTTCAAACCCCACATTAAACTGGGGGGGGACACCAAGACTCAGTAGATGGAAAAAAAACMTGAGAGATTCTACAGATGAGATATCCTGCAATAGCACACAGTAAGCAAAGYCATAGATATTGCTGAAATGGGGACAAGAGGAGATCAGACTGTGACTTTAAAAACACATTTTAGATCACATTAGTAGAATCTAGTATATTCTAACCAAATGTGGTTGCTGAAAATCMCTTTGTTATATTGGTAAGCTTAATTTATTTTTGCTAACGAGCATATACTTACAGTAGCAGGAATTCTAGATAAAGATACCAGGTACTTTCTAATTTAGACTACTCATATTCTAGCCACAACCAGCTTCAGCATGCTGGACACAATAGAGTGTAGTTGGATTTTGGTGCCCTATTGGTGCAAAGGCTGTTTCTCAAATTGATCAGATTCATGTGAGTGATAGTAAGATTCCTCCAAACCAAAACATCAAGGAAATGAACACAGTCTGTTCCATAAGCTCCAAAATGAAGTTTTTAAAACTAAACAATGCTTGAGAATGCTTAGGATCCTTATAGTAGTTTAATCCTAATAAATGCTGCACATGTCATTAAGCAGGCAGAATTCCTGGTGATTTCAAGAAATTTGGGGAGCACATTTGTGCTGAACTTAAGCATCTAGAGTTCAAATAATTGACACCCAGYGCACTGCTGAAGAGCTGACAGAAATAAGAGTTATTAAGAACAAAAGCAGTAGGAATAAAATCAACTTTCTGTAGCCCATTCTTGTTTAACCAGACCACAGCCAGTAATGGGTCATGCTGCAGGACTTACCTGAGAGGTCCTCGAGGGCAGGCTGGGCAGTTTTGACATAAAGAGCAGAATCCATGCTGACCCCTCCTGTGCTGGCCTCGGCTGTTACGTTCCCTTCATTGTCTGTCTGAGATCTGGAAAGCAAAACAAAACAGGGATGTGCAGCCACTCTCCATCCAAAGTACCTCAAGTATAACAATGAGACGAGTGCACCTGCCCTCAGCCACTCCGTCCCACTCTCCAGAACACACCAGCAGACTGGTTTTACATAATTCATTAGTCCCATGTTGAATTATGTCCTAGAAATGGAAACAAGCACTCAGCTGTAAAAAATAAAAAATTCATAGTCAAAGATAGGCTTCACAGCTCATCAGATGGGGTCTTAAARCACTTGGATCTCCATATGTATCTTAATTATCAATAACATCAGTTGTTGTAGCTAATCTGATCCTCTCCAATAAAGCCTGTATTGCATGAAGATAAAGCAGGGAAGATGTGATGCCATGTTACACTCCTGCTAGGTTCTCTTCAACATCACTTCCATTTTAAGAGAAATGACTGAGCAAAACCAACTTCAAACTCCAATTTACTGTCTGATATTATGGCTGCCAGGTAATGAAAGGTGATGTAAGGATCTACTGTCAGATTTGAGTAAGGTATTGTGACTCATTTCACTCTACTAATTATGCTGTGTTTTGCTCATAGAGCCACACCAACAGGCAGCTGGAAGTTCTCCTGCCCCCAGGGTAARTGCTGCTGTAAAAAAGTAAAGACACAGTGGGGAATTACTATTGCAATGCTCTTAATTTCACCTGACTCTTGTAGCAGGATGCTGTGCCTGGAGTGGGGGTAAAACAACTGGAACAATGCCCTGTTGGCAGAGYTGTCTGGGGCAGAAGGAGAAGGGGCCTCTTGCTGCTTTTGGGGTTGAATAACGCTGAAACCAGCCTGACTCACCAWGGCCAGAGTTCAACCTCCCCACAGGGAGGGAAGATGGGGCAGACCCGGTAAAGTACCCGAGAAAGGAACCAACAATGRCACCACTGATAACTGGAGGTGCTGGGCTGGCACAGCTGGCCAGGACACCCATGACTGATGTCATTCTGCACTAGAAAAGCCCAATCCCACTCTYTAATGACAAGGTCTTCYAACACACCCCTCCTTGGAGTGTGTGCAGAGTCCTCCTGGAGTGGGGRCATCCTGCAGGGTCAGCAAAAGAGGTGTGCCCACATTGGTACGGGTGAATAACATCAACCCCTACTGAATAATTGCTTTTAATGTAGCTTCAACATMATTCCTTTGATTCAAAAATAGTGAATTATACTACACTAGTAACCATGGCTGCCCATACTGCATAGTAAATAATTTTGATTGAGAACTATTAGTCTAATCATAATCAAAATAAATCATTTATTCTGAGATAAGTATATCTAGTTGGCCATCCTTAATCCTACAGGACAGTTGAGTTATATAAAGTTCAATTACATCTATATAATCCTTCAGACATGAACAAAGTTGACAAAGTCTGGTGCTATCAGTTTTTGTGAAAATGCATGAATTGCCTACACTCTTGAAGCAAGAGACTTCTCCATCATGTAGCATTTACCTTGCTGCTTCACCCCCCTGGAAGTGTCCAGAATGCCCCTCCTGGGCACCCCACTCCTGCAGCCCCCAGGGATGTGTCCCATACCACTGTGCTGTGGGCCCTGATGAAGGAGCAATGATGAGGAGGCCTCCATCTTATCAGAAGGCTAATTAACTACTTTATCATACTATATTATTCTATACTATATTACACTATATTACATTACATCTAAGCTGAATCTGCCAAGCACTCAACCCTGTACACACCTGCACTGCACYGCACTGAAGGCTAATTAATCATTTTATCAGAAGGCTAATTAATTACTTTATCATACTAWATTACATTACATCTAAGCTGAATCTGCCAAGTACTCAACCCTGCACACAACTGCACTGCACTGAAGGCTAATTAATCACTTTATCAGAAGGCTAATTAATTACTTTATTATACTTTGTTATTTTATACTGTATTACACTATATTACATTACATCTAAACTGAATCTGCCAAGGACTCACTCTGCACACACCTGCACTGCACCGCACTGAAGGCTAATTAATCACTTTATCAGAAGGCTAATTAATTACTTTGTTATACTATATTAGTCTATATAATAGAGTAATATAGTATTATAAATACTTAATAATACTATATTATAAATATAGTATTATATTGATATATATTTTTATAACTATATTATATATATTATATGCATATAATACTATATATAATACTCTATATTACTCTATATAATACTATATTACACTACATTACATTACATCTAAACTGAATCTGCCAAGTACTCATTCTGCACACAACTGCTTACACTGCTGTCACCCACAGTCCCCACAMACACACACCTGGCCCTGACAYCCTCACTTTGGGTAAACAATCTCCATATTGCCTTCTACTTTGGCACAAACACGGGCACAGCAAATGAGATAAGAACCGTTTTTCCTTTCTCTGAGGTTCAGAGAACCCCAGAAATCCTCGGGAAGAAGCGCGCCCTGCTTTCCTGTGTGAGGAGGGGCGTGGCGGCGGTGCCGTACCTGTACATGAAGGGCGCGACGGTGGCGGTGTTGGGGTGGCTGTATTGCTGCTGGGGCTGAGGTAGCTGCACGCTCACGGTGTTGCTGCCCGTGGTGTGCGTGCTCACCGCGGGCCCGTTCACGGCCTGGCTGCTGCTGCTGCCGTGCAGRCCCCCCACGCCCTTCCCCTCGGAGGAAGCCAGGCTGGAGGAGGAGCTGGAATGACGGCTGTCCAGCTGGGACTTCTGATGAGAGAGCCCCGAGCTGGCCTTCCCGCCACGGCTCCTCTCGCCTTCCTTTGCAGGAACAGGGGCACTTGAGGATTTCCCTGTGGTGTTTTTCATTCCTGGTTTTGGTATTCCGCTGTGCGAAGGGGCAGAGGCCTCCTTCTTGGCACTGTTCAGCTTCCCTCCTTTAGGGATAAAGCTTGCGATCTTGGAGGACTTTTTTGGCATCTCTGTTGTTGTTGTTAGTGCTGTCTGTTCTTCTTTAGGTTCCTCCTTCAGCTCCAGCTTCTCGGTGATGGATGTTCTCTTTGTAATGTCTTTACTTTTATCCTTTTCTTTCTCTTTTTGTTTCTCTTTCTCCTTCTCATTACCCTTTGGAGAACTTTTCTTATTAGTCAGCGCGCGGCTGAAAGTCCTTTGTGCGATTCCCTTGAGTGCAATTTTGGGGCTGCTGGACATCGATCCCGGGTTGTTCMCACTCTGGTTGGTGGCATCGATTTCTTCGCTCTCCTCAAAGCTGAGAAGCGCCTCCAGCCTCTCACAGCTGTTGTCCCGAGAGCCCGGACACTCCGGCGTTGTCCCGGACACTCCTGCTTTGGAACCCCCCTTGCTGTTGAAGAGTTTTAGTTTTTCCAGCATGGATTTCTGACTGTTGGGAGCTGCTTTGGCGATTTCCGAGGGAGGCTTTGGAGGCTCCGCTGCCGGCTGCTTCACGGACAGCATGGAAGACGTCGCTGTGTGCTTGGCACTGAGGGACTTGCTGCGCCAAGGTTTAATAGCAGAGCTGGGCTGAGGGATGGCTGAGGAGTTATTGCAAGGAACAGCACTGCCGCAGCTTTGAACTGAGGATGAGACATTTTCATTCATTCCTGTGGGCTGGGGGGCCGTGCTGTCTGCAGGCTCTGGAAAAAAAACACAGAAAACAACCCAATAAATCAACACGGTAGTACCTGGTATTAGAGTTACTGTGAGTTTCTTTCTGTAATGAAACACCAAGAATTTCACACTGATAACATTAAAAAGACACATCAGTGTTTTCAATATCAGTGAATCTCWGAGAAAATAAAAGCCAGCTTTCTTTTCCTACCCAGCAGAGCAGCAACGAGCTCCTACTGTATAATTTACATTTACTTGCTGTTTCAAGGAAAAGAAGGAAGAAAAAGAATCTCATCCAATTCAAACCAAAATGTGTTCTGCAATGTGCTCTCCCTTATTAAGTTCACAATACGTTTTCATTAGCAAGAACACAGCACTATTTTGTAACTAAGGGTTCCCTCTGTTTCTGGCAAAATACTCGCTGTCCAAGTTMGATTCTTAGAAAAACCTCAAACATAAAAAAATGCAGGAGTAAGGAAAAAAGTAAAACTAAAGTCCTTTCAGTTATTAGGGGTGGGGGTGGTAATATCTTCACAATGCAAAGGTAGGAGAAAACTCACGTACAAACATAAAGCCAATTGTACCCTTTTGTAAAGAACATAAATTAAGTACTACCACATATCCTAATTCAGCTGTAAGAGAAACTTGTGGCAGTAACTGTACAGCCCTCCCCCACCGAGAAAACAAATTTATTATTTAGTTAGTTCCTTCTAATGCCATTTGTTCTTATTAAGAAATTAATTCCGAGCYTAAAGAGAGCTTGAAAAATCACACTCACCTACCAGTGGCCACTTCTCCTCTGAATCAGTTCCTCTTTGCAGAGTTTCCCTTTCGGAGATGTTACTCTCTCAATTATCACAAATATGTTTTCTGTTAAACTGCTCATGTTTCCAATTAAATTTTGTCATCTGTGTCTCTTCGCCTGCCCAGCAGCCTGCTGGGGATTAACGGCTCTTACCTATATTTCCCTGCCCTCTAGCACGAAAGTAAACTGTGTACAGAGCTGCATTTTTTTAATTCAAAAATCAACAGCAGTGGAGAGCGTGCGTTCTCGGCAGCAGGAGCAGCCCTGTGAATCCAGCCCTGTAAATCACGAGCTGCTGCAGCCACACAGGGACTGTTTTACTTCACTTTCAGTTGCTCAGTGAAGATACGGCTCTGTTAACCTCCCTCCTCTGATCCAAACCAGATCTACTGAAGATTTAAGTCACATACATCTTCCTGACTTAGCACAGAATTGAGTTTCTAACAGTATTAGAGACTCCTTAATAAAAAACTCAGCCATTTCACATGGTTATGGACAAAGTGCAATAGCAGGAACTAATGATACTTTTAAAACTATTACTGAAGACAGAAGGTTTCCAGGACTCTTATCCAGTAACTGACTATTATACTGGCTGGTTTTGCTAGTCCTTTTCCTATGGCCAAGTAYCCACATGGAGCTGGAAGGAATCAGGAGCTGGGTTACAGACACAGACAGGAGTCACGCTGCTTTTAAGCTTGTGCCAGCCTGCTGACTTCCAGGGTATTGCTCCTGTTTGACACAGAAGGAAAATCATGCCACCAAATATCTCAAACAGTGATATCTGGCCTCTTGCTGCTCTGCTCAAGCCTGCTGAATTCAACCCACTGTGTTAAGGAGGACCAGAAAGATAATGGCACAGGAATCAGAGAATCATTAAGGTTGGAAAAGATGACCAAGATCGAGCCCAACCATTAACACCGGACTGCCAAGCCCACCACAACCACATCCCTAAGGACCCCAGCGACACCTTCCTTTGAGCCCTTCCAGGGATTCCACCACTGTGGGAGGAGTCCCAGTGACCTCCAGTGTGAGCAGCAGCAGTGACCTGACACAGTGCCCTGACACAGGCACAGAGAGGAAGGAAGGTGACAACCTCTTCACAAGCTGCCAGCAGAGTTCCTCACTCTGCTTCCAGAAGCTGCACCACTGCTCTCTCCTTCATGCCTCTTACCRTACACTGCTTCTTTGTTTTTGTTTTCATTTCCTGAAGTCCTCCTGCTCATCACAGTCTACTTCCCATCCCCACACCGCACCAGGCCCCTTTTGCACACTCAGAACAAGAAAGCCTTTGTCTCAGCCTGCCTTCCACAGAAGACGTCCAGCAATGAAGTGAAAGCTTCATGAAAATCCCAACTGTGCATATTGTACAGTTAATTTGTATAGATTATTTTTTTAAATAGTACTAGCCCATCTCAATATTGAGATATTGCTACAGGAACTGGAGATTGACAGTACTTTCAACACGAAGTTCTGAATCCACGTCTTCTGGCCTCATCATGCTAAACAAATCTCAGCACAAAGAACAGCCATGCCCAGAAATCATCATAGCTGTCTGGGATTCATGAGCATGCCTAGGATGGATTTACAGCCAGGTCCTGGGAGGGACCCAATGCTCTGAGCAATATGGGCAAGGAAGCCTTCACTTGCTCAGAAAAACAGGACTGGGGCATAGAAGGGTGACAAAATAAAAATGACCAGTAAGGGCTGTGTCTATAAAGTAGAAGAACTGGTTGTACACCCTGTTAGTACAACATATGCAGGCACAAAAACTCAGCTGGTGGTCTGAGCACGCARACAAATGAGCAGATTTCTTAGGAAAGAAATCTGCCTTCTCAAACAGGTACTTCACAACAGTTTGAGAACAATACAGGAAACGTGTGCATGGGATGGACAAAGCCAGCCTGCATTCCCCAGCACTCAGAGCCTACACAAAGTCACTCACCTGGGACAGGAGGGACCTGAGAGCCAGGTCCATAAGCTGGCTGAGGAGCCTGACCCTGTCTCAGACAATGAGCAGAGGCCACCACATCAAAACAGGGCTCTGACCAGCTCCACAACTTTCTTCTGGAAGCGAATGGAAGGGGTTGCTTGATTTGGGACCTCAACTACATCCTAACAGCACAGATGAATGCTCCAGTTCACAGACCTCTGGGAAAAGATGCTTGGCTTGGATCAAGTGWAATGGCTTGTTTTCCAAATCCCAAAGCATTGCTCAAAATTTATTTCCCAGCAAAATCCAAAACTTTCCAATTTCTCTTCTTGTTTAATTATTTTTTAACATTTTCAGGAAATCTATTTATTTATGTTTGGTCACTGACTAAAATATGTTTTTCCCAGTTTATTTGTTTATAAACACAACGCTCTCTTTGTCCCAAACTCCCACATCCACCCTCCTGTCTGGAAGTGAATTTTGCTTCTGTTGCCAGTGGCGTAGGAGGAGCACAGTGCAGCTCCATTTACAGACATGTCAGAGAAACCAGAATTAGGACAATACCATGACTGTAACATTAAAAAAATAGAATATATTGCAACAGTAATGTAATTTTCAGAGTGTCTACCTAACGTTTTCCACAAAGTGAATTCTGTGAATACTGGATGCTATGAAACTGAAATGAATAAAAAATATTCACAAAGTCTACAGTTAAGCAGCAAATCTTTGGGAAAGGAAAGAAGGTACTTTCTTACACAGCTGTGATGGATTCTGATTTGTACTTGGGTCAAATACAGTGAAATTAGAAATTGAACATCCTCAAGTGATTTATTACATTGCACCATACACAGTCACTGCAAGAAATTAAAGGTTCGCCCTAAAACACATAAAAAATTGCTCCAGCTTAAGAAAACTTCAGTTTTTCAGACTCTCTGCTTCTGCCTTACGAACAAGTGCTGGCTCTTTTACTCCTCTGGCCAAGTTTGGTAAGCAAAAGGAGTTCTGCTGCCAGAATGCAGCTTCAAATGCTGGGTTTCCTAATGAAGCAGCAACATCAATTCGTGGAGCACACATCAGCATGCAGAGGGGAAAGTTTTATTCAGCATAGCATAGACCCTTCTTTCATGAAAAGGGGAGCAGGTTTCATGCATTCAGTTAATAAGCTTATTATTTCCCATGTGTTCCTTTGTGAGGGAGGTATTTTCTTTCTTCAGCAACCTGCATTAACTAAAACTGACTATAAAAGAAATGTTTTCAAACTCAAGCTACAGTCTACAATAAATAATGATCACTTTCCTCTTTTCAAAGTCAAATCTTGGCCTGAAATCTATTTTGTTCCTAGTGTTCCTGTTAAAAAAGATGTTGGTGGTCCAGTTCCAATGCCAATACACACTGTAGCATGGGTAAATCTGATTTCAGCTGCTCCTGCAATGACTGAGCTGCATCTGCAAACCCACCCRTGTGTGAAGAAGAAAAAAAAAGAATCTGAAAGCTTATGATTTAATTCTTCCACAGAACTCTTTGAGAGCTTATGTTATAATAAGGTCAGGAGAAAATATATGCAATTTCCCATCATTTGTCATGTTCACTCTAAGTAAGTGGACTTTGATTTGCTATAACTGAAAACTTTCAAAATCCATCATTATAAGCATGAAAGGCAACACATAGACAAAGGATGTTCTCATAGTTACTCTCCTTAAGAGGGTCAAGAACTTAAAAGCATTTTTTACCCATTTTTGAATGAACAAACTTTTATTTTTTTTATTTCAGAACTATGGGAAAAGTTCTTATGAAGAGAAATATCTTTTAGTCCAGCCTATAGATTAGATAACAGATGTGAAAGCAAATCCACAACCAGATTCTAATTTAGGAAATAAAAGCAGCTCTGCTTTATGACAGAAACAGTGTCAGAACTGCAGAAACCACTGTGGCAGTTTCATCATTTCCCATCTGGAAGAATAAATGGTGAATCTTGACCCTTCCCATCCACCCACCAGAAGACTCTCCTTTAAAGCACTATACATAAAGTCCTACAGAGAAGAACTTCTTAGCTGAGTTGTTCTCTTCTCCAATGATCATTTATCAAACACTGTAAGCATGGAAATGTCTGCATTCCTGCCAGGAGCCAACTATAAAAATCCCAACCTTTCCAYAACCCAAACCACAAGCAGGTAGAAGAGAACATTCCCAACAAGAGCAACCTGGCACTCAGTCCCTCCTYAAAATAAGCACAACTCTTGTGGCCCACAGAAATTTCCATTTCAATTTCCATTGTAGCACTGGGAGAACTGCAGCTGGCAGGAAGACACTGGCTGAGCTACCATTGAGGGGTGGGCATGGCCTCCACCCACAGGATAGCTGGAGCTTTCTGTTCTCTCTTCTATTCTGGACCACAAAAAAACCCAACAGAAATTATTTTTTAAAAATAGGGAAATTCTGTATAACCTGAGAAAAGCCTGAATAGGGAACATTTTTGCTTTGCTGAGGATGAAACCTTAGAATCACAGCTGGAACTACATTGGAAGAGACCTTAAAGATCACCTCCCTGCCGTGGGCAGGAGCACCTTCCACTACACCAGGTTGCTCAGGACCCTTTCTAACTGAGAAGAATTGTTTYCTTCAACTTCTGCCCACTGATTTTCCCTTTAAAGGTGATTAAATTCACTGTAACACAACAGGAAAATTACCTTTACTCCATGACATTTTTCTTCCCTTCCATCATATCTACTTCTTCAATCCCAGTGCTGCAAACTGTGTAACTCCAACAGCAGTTCCAGGCATTCACAGAAATGTGCTCTATCCCTGAAAGCCCTCACCAAAGCCCAGGGGTATGTCAGAAACTCAACTTCCACATTTCTGTCAAGCTGCCTCCATTCACACAGAGCTCCAGCACATGGAACAAGGGCTCTGCTGTTGGCTAGCTCACTTAGCCAAGACTCAGCATTTTTGCTGAGGTGAGGGGAAATAAAACTGGAGCACAGGCAGCCCCTTTTCTCATTGTCTCGCCATAACCAACTAAGACATTTGAATTCCTTGTTGTTTTTGTTTAGCTACTGTAAAATTCAAAAWGCTGTTGACATGAATGCCTAAAAAAGGTTGGAGGGACCTCTATTGAGCACATACCAGTTAGATGATCACAAAAATAATGAAACCAAGTTTACTGTGCCATTCAAAACAAGTTGCATGCTCCATTTTATACTAGACAAATACCATTCTTGTTCATTCTTCTCCATTTCCTTCTGACTATTTGTACAATTTAATCCCCCAAGATTTCTCATAACAGACTTATTCAAAAGCATTAATGAATTCCAGGCAGGAAGCTGTTTATGGAGTCTTTCATTAGACTTTATACTTCAAGTGGACTATATGTACAGTTAGCAGCTTGCTCTGACACATCTCTCTTGCAGGTTGTATGAAAACAGGCACTATGAAAATCAGTGGGCTGAGAATTGCAGTCAGGAAATATTGTCCATTTGTATCAAAACCAAATGACAGACACAAACTGCAACTCATGGTGGGGTCCTCTTCCTTTCAGTTCTCTGCTGCCAGTCACAGATTCTTCAGGAATACTTGGTTATGGATGAGGAAGAGCCAAAAGGCTCAGCAGAGAAGCCACAAATGGAAGGGCCCAGAGAGGCTGAAAGTGCTCCTACCCAAGGGGAAGGGGCTTCTACAGAGGTGGTAGAAACATGCTGGCATTTGGGGAAGTCTGGGACGTAGCGCCACTGCTCTTTCCTTTCCCATGATTTAATAGTGAACCTTTGTTTCCACGGCTGTTTTTCTGGCACACTGCACCCAACAATAAATTTATGAGAAATTGTAAGTATTTATTTTAAAARGAAACATGTAGGCACTGCAAAGGCCATGAAATGCTGGACCAACTTTTCAGCTGGTATAAATTAACGTGGTTCCACCACCTCCAACGCAGCCATGCAGATGTACACTGGGCAAGAAGCTGCTTCTCAAGGTTAAATTTTACTTCAAAGCTCAGGATCTTTATCCTCATGAGCTGTACTGTTAAGAACATGTCACTGGTTAATATTTTTAGGGTATTTTTTTCCCTGAAACTTCGTTTAAATACATTTTTGCCTCATTTTATGTATTTCTAAAGCTTATACCAACTATGTTCAAAGTTCTGTGGTCTTGTAAAGCTCCACTTCAGCCACGATTAACCCTTCAGCCAGGCTTTGTCTAGGTAGAAGAAGACATATTTTTAAATGCCAGATTCAGCCAGCTGAACAGTTGTAAAATTAAGCACAAATATGATTCACTGCAGACTCATATCTCGCCCTATAAACATGCCATGCTGCTTGCTATTTCCTGACTGTCTTTAAGCTGTTTGATGGGCACACACCCAATATAAATATGTCACTGAGGATTTACTGAKATGAGCCAATCTTTCAAAAGCATCTTTGATTAGAAGAGTGAAAGGGTGCAGACAATACCCCAGGATACACATATCTCTCAGCTGGCCAAAGATGAGTATTTTGTTTGACACTAATGATTCATACAAGGGTCACCTTCTGACACAAGGCAGGAGCCTTATGTCAGGGGAATTTCTCAGCATTAATACATTTGGTAAATTGGAGAAATAAACTTGAGACAGTAAGACTTCATTCACTGAGGCTGAATGAAGAGGTGTGTGCTGAGAAAGAAGAAATAGAATGCCTAAATTTAAAAGGTCAAACAACAACTGTGCAACTTCACTGCAGCAAAAGGAGTCCCAGCAGAATGCAGCTGCACACTCCATAATGTGGCACTAAAGGAATACAAATGTCACTCAGAAATGCTTTAGGAGCATCACATATGGAATCAGAGGTTTGGAGAATCATAGGATAGAAGACAAAGAACTTTACTCCATGCTGTTCAGCAGCAAAATAAGGCATCAGGTGGACTTCTGTGTCCAGCTCCAGCACCCCTCTAAAAGAGACTAACAGATTGGAAAGGGGCCAGTAGAGACCATCAAGACATAAAAGAGATTTATCACATTAAAGGGATTTATCACAAGGAACCTATAAGAAAAAGGATGGAGTAATAAAGATTGCTTAGTCTAGAAGAGAAAAGGCTGAAGGGAGACATTTTAAGCCTTCAAATAYATGAAGACTCTTATAAACAGGACAGAGATCAAGGAAGAGCAAAAATATGTGTTATTTTTAGCCAGACAGAATGGTTTTATACGTATGTTTTGAATAGCTACTTTTAAGACCAAATGGACACTGGAAGGGATACAGTTGAAGAGATGGTCACACCCCTGTCAGGAGACATTTCAGAACAGACTTGTGAACACCTGTCAGCTGGCTGAATCTGGCWTTTAAAAATATGTCCTCTTCTCCCTAAACAAAGCCTAGCTGAAAGCTTAATCATGGCTGAAGTGGAGCTGTACAAGACCACAGGACTTTGAACACAGTTAGTATAAGCTTTAGAAATTCATAAAACAATGAAGAAATTTTTTATACATGGATACAGTTGACTTTCCTTCAGATGGGCTTTCCTTCAGAGCTGGAGCASAGACTCCCCATGTTCTTTACAGATGCAATTCTACAAATATTTAGTGTAAGCTGCAAACTTGTGAAAATTTWAAGTTCTTTAAACAGAGCTAAAGCCAGGAGCCATATCTGTACTTCAAAGTTATGACTCAACAACAGAAAGTACCAGGTTCCTCAGGATACTGCTCAGAAAACCTCACAGTCCTTCCTTTCTCATTGTGTTTTTGTTTTTACTCTTGCATCATCAAATTCATGATCACTGTACTATATTCAAGGCAAAATGAATCACCCTGAGCATTTGGTACATACCTTCAATGTATATTCTATTTATAAAACTGGATAGGGTTACTCCAGCATCTGCTTTTGGTAATGCACACAGCAGAACAACAGAAATCACCCATTGCTCTGGTAATGGATTTATTGAGACAAATCCTGTCAATTTATTTTACATGTCAGACTTACAGGGAAAACTCTTGGTCAATAAAACCAGAGCATCTCTTGAATGCCAGCACAGAGRAGCACAGAGGCAGCACCCTAAGCACTAAGCAGAATATGATGTTTGCTTCACATCTGGCCTAAATGAAGAACTGGAAYGTTTTTACAGGGTAGGATGACTGAAATTTAAGTAATTATCACATTTTCACAGTGTTGAAACAATCACATTTATTTCCCAGTGAAAGTTTGAAAGTGTGGGCAAACTGGTTTCATATTTTATGGACTTATGCCTCTTTAAAATATAAAATCTTTTCTACTTTTGCAATCCTTTTAACCTTAGTGAATTTTGCACAGTCTTAACAAGTCATCATTTCAAAAGCAAATTTAAGATTCATTCAACATTAGARTAATTTCTCAATAAATTATTAAATTCATTTCTAAAGAAAGAGAAACCAAAATAYAATACTACCCCCAAGATGGATACAGAACAAGAGTGAAAGTAACTGTTTCAAAAAGTCAAAGAGAGGGAATTTTTTTCTAAGCCTGTAAGAACATAATTTTCAGTCACGAAGAAAGTTATAGCTACCCAAAATAATAAATAAATAAATAAAATTTAASTTACTGTTCTATGTTGCACAAGCCAACTGTTTCATTTTGTAAAATGACTTCCCACCTTTCTGACACCCATATACTGTTCATTCATAAGGACAGGGATCTTTCAATCTCAGGAACTCTACCTAGTTTTGTTAGTCTCAAGTGAATTGTTTAGATCTTTCTGCTGCTCCTGGTTTCCAAARCTTTCCTCACTCCTGTCCCCAGTCCCTCCCAGCAGCCGTGCAGAGCTGGGCCCAGCACCAACCCACTGGCACAGCTAAAAACAGGCTCAGGGATGAGCTGGCAGCTKGTACCAAAAGGGTCAATGCCTTTTCACTACCAACTTTAGTGCAAGAGTCCTCAGCTGGAAATCCTCAGCCTACAGAGGACATGGGTTGAGACACCAGGCTTAAAATKTCACATTTATATCCTATCTGTGTGCCACTGGATCCTGCAGTGACTCACTCATCAGGGAGCAGTGGAAAAACTAACTTGGGGCTGTGTATGGACTCCCTTCTACAAGACACCAAGCAGCTGAACACTTCAGGACTAGTCAGYATTTGATTACTAAAAGATGTAATTCAAAATATTAGACTTATTGTAACAATGGTTACRTAATACCAGAATCACAGGACAGTGGCTGGGTYGGAAGGGACCTGCAAGATCATCCCTGTCCATGGGCAGGGACACCTTCCACTATCCCCTTTTGCTCCAGGCCCCTTTCAGCCTGGCCTTGAACCCTTCCAGCCACAGCAAAACCCATGCCAGTGCCTCACCACCCTGGCAGTAAAACATTTCTCCCTAATATCTAATCTAAACCCACCCTCTGTCAGTCCCAAGTCATTCCCCCATGCCCTGTCACAAGCTGCCCTTGTCAAACAGCCCATTGTAAAAAAGAGYCTGTTCAGCCATCCCAGTGACCTTCTGCCAGCCCTAGGTCAGCTGGCTCCATGCCACAGGAATTGCATCCAACATCCCAGCTACCATCCTGATAACTACCCCTGCACCTGAAGCCATAAGAAGCCTTCTCTTTCCCATCCAGGCTGAATGCTTCTATAAATTAGGGCATTTAAAAATTTTTAAATGCCCTAAGACAAACTTCTATCGTGCTCAGAGCTCTTTTTTCACCACTTCTGGGTTTTGTAGTTCTTATACCATTACTGGGCACAAAGGCAAAAGCCTGGGTTTTGTCTCTCTTTRTAATTATTAATTTATTTGGAGTGGAAAAACTGCATGAGGTTAAACAGAATGTTTCCAGCAAGGAAGTTTGTGCAATGTCACTAGATTGTCCTTTTCTTGGTACAGAAGCCAAATTCAATCATTCAGAACATCAAATATTTCATCTCATTTTACATAAAGCTACAAAAGAAGACTTGTCCTCCATTTTAATGTGCTTGAATGAAAGATTTTTCTTTCAGGTAAATTTTCCAGATCATTTATGTTGATCTTAAAGACAAAAGGGCTCAGTAATTTCTGAGCCAAAACTGGAACCTCTGTCTGAACACCAGCTCTGGGCAAATATTAAATTTTGACTCATTATGTCTGATTTAATCTCTTCCAATGGCTAAACACTCTCATTCTTAAAATGTCTATCCAATTTGTGGTCTTAATTGGGCTAACATCAAATTCCTGAGAAATGGATACCCACTCACTATCTGTTGAGATAAGAATTGTTATTACTATAAATGTCACTGCAGGTATCTTGTAGGTAAAAAGGGAACCTTGTAACCTTTCTTTTAGRCAAAGAACATAAATTAACCCTTCAAATACCAAACAGCAAAAGAGATTTTCCAAAGCTCTATTTATGCAGAGCTCTTTCTGKTTTTTTCAGCATGCCTCTGTTTCAAAGCCCATTGGAATACTACTGAATATCTCAGCCTTCAAGACATCATCCACAAGAACTCTGAGTTTTCATCTCCTTATACACATTTCTCGCCTTGCTTCACATGAAGATGAGAGTTTTTCCTCGCAGTTGCTAAAGTAGCCTTTTTCAATTGAATCTGAGGGTTTGACATAATCCAAATCTGCCTTTTAAATGACATTAAGCAATGCTGAGTTCAAGACAAGCTCAGTATCACACAGAACCAAGTCACGGGAGGGTTTTGTCATGTATTTTTATATCAGTACAGGATTGAATATGAAACATTTTTATCATCAGGAATAGAAATTCCAATGGCTCATTTCCAGATTTAGGATTTTCTACTCTTTCATTTAGAGAAATAAATGTGGATTTCCTAGTGCAGCTGACATGAAGATACTGATTTAACTCTGAAGAGCCTTTCCTGCTGAAGCTCTGACAAGATCTGCCATGGCCCCTTGAACCTGCTGCCCTGGCCTCCTGAACCTGATAAATATAACTGCCTACACACATTTCTGGCACACGTGTGGCATGTGTAACCATACACCAGCTTGCTCACTGCAGTGGGGGTGACATTTCCTTGCTAACATTTTACTCATGGTAGTCAGTCCTATTTTCATAACATGAAGTTCAAAAGAGGAAAGAAATTCCTTAACTGTCCTTCAAACTGCCTTAGTAACTCTTCCTATTTCAGTGGTTTACTGTTAAGAAAAAATTTAGAAGGGAATAATATTTATAGGTATCAAAATGTGGCAAGCAGTCGAGGTCAAAGAAGCCTCTGGAGATATTCCTTCCAAGCCTCACCTGAAAGCAGGAGATGGGGAYAGCCTGGGTAACCTGAGATGAGGTTTGCCAGGGCCCTGTCAAGGCAAGTCCTAAATACTTCCAAGCAAGTGAAATCCGACCTCTTCTCTGGACAGACTTCTCCAATGTTTTATTCTTCTCAGAGTGAAGAATTTTATTCCTATTTCCAGACTTTTGATTTCCCCTAAAGGAATGTGTGCCCCTTGAACTGCCATCACACATCCTTGTGAACATAGTGACTACCCTTTATATATTAAAAGGCAGTTATTAAATACACAGTGTTCCAAGTTTTAAAAAGGTTTACCCAAAATTTGAAAGAAATAAAATAAAATAAAATTAAATTAAAAATGAAATGAAATGAAATGAAATGAAATAAAATAAAATAAAATAAAATAAAATAAAATAAAATAAAATAAAATAAAATAAAAAGAACACACACTTTTCTTATCTCCTGCCTATATGGACACTGCTATGAAAACAGTTATTTATTTCTCCTCACTGTTTGAATCTGTARGCATGTATTCTTGGGTTTTTTCCTTTTTCTGATACTATCTAAGAGAAACCTGACATCAACCTACCTTTCTTATAAACCTGAGTAATAAACATTTCCTTTGTTCTCAAGCAGAAATGGGCAAAGTCTGGTAATACGTTTTTTTTCCTACTGAAATTTTATTTAACATTCAATCCACAGGAATACTGTAATTTTTCCCACAGATGTCTACTGCCCTCTGTAGGATTATTTTAAATAAAATATTAGGAACAAAGTAGAAGAAAAAAATAAAAATAAAGCACATAAGCCTGTGACAGTATTGTATCACAWCATCAACATGGTGGAGGTGCCTTATTAAGCTGATGTATCATAACTGAACCTCCATAATTTCATTGATTTTATAGATTTGACACCAGTAATAAGCAGAATATTCCCAACCAACACCATCAGGCTTTTGAGACTGCAAGATGCAAGCTGAGTGCCTGCAGAACAGTGAAGACAATGGGTATGTGAGGGTGTTCAGAGCCAGTCAAAAATCTCCACCATTTTGCAGAACTGCAGGCTGCTTTCAGAGCATGTCTCCAGAGTCTCTACGTGTGCAAGTAAAACACTGACATAAACTCAGGAGAAAACCTGCTGTATCCAAGTCTTTATTGAAGTTGTAGGTTCCGATAGATTTAAGTTTCCTTCTTGATACCACCTAGGACACAGGGCTGGTCCTCACTGCCGTGCATATAAAGTAGATTAATGTATTTGAAATTGCATTTGCAAATCAAATTTTGCTGTATTTTAWCTGGTGATCCTGTCAGACAATTAGAAAGACGTGGTAATGAGGAGCCTCAAAGTAACTACTAATTGCACATAGGCATGGAAATGCAATGTTCATTTGCTTCTCTAYGTTCATTGGAAAAGTTTTTGATAATTTAGATGAGTTCAGTAGTGACATGGGARGTGTCTGATGCCTTCCATGCCATAGCAGACCTGTGTTGTTCCAGGACATTAAAGGACAAGGAAGTAAACCAAAGCTATTCCTACATAAGCATGGGCTAAGTAGTTCTGACAATTCAGAAGAGAATTGGCTCCAGTTGTATGAAGGGATTAGGATGACATAAAAAACCCCCAAACCCACAAGCCTAAGTGCTCAATTCCCCACAAAACAAAAATGCAATTAAGACTTCAATGGCATTTTTCTTWAAAAAAAAGCCTGCAACACCAATTACACATATAAAAATATCCTCTCTGGAATGTAACTGCAATTATAAATGGCTAATCACTATGACAATAACTAAAAAACCATACTACAGCATGTTATCATTTTATGATGTGAGGAATGAGGGTCCTGAAATTCCTGTGAGTTCAGGTAAATTCCCTATAAAAGAGGAATTTTGCATATAAACTGAGGCTCTAACTCCAAAAGGCAAGTTAAAGCTATCAGGCCCTAATCTCAAAGAAGGACTGCACTAGGTGTCTGAGTGATCCTTACTAGAGAACACTTATCTCCTCTCTATATGTTGAAAGTGGTGTCAGACAKCATGTGGAGACTGAGGAAAAAAAATACTGAGGACACAAGGTCGGCTGTGGGGAAGAGAAGATTTGCATCTCTTTCCATGTTCCTTTGCTAAGAGCACGTGTGCACCTCACTGCAAACACCTGCATCCATCCAAGAGCCTCATCTTGTTCTGCAGTGGTGCAATAATTTTTGATATTACACAAATCCTTCCCTCAAGTTTTCTAGAAAATCAGTGGTCTCGTCAGTAACTGATTTACAGAATCTTTTGAAAAATCTAGGTTATTTATTTCTAGGTTATTTATTTAGTTGGCTGTTCTTCCATGCTCCATTTGCTGTCCTTTTCTTTTCTGATGCGTTCTGTTTCAATTAATGCACTTTCATCGCCACAAGACACAGACCATTGACTAACAAAACAATTTGCATTCAGAGGGAAAGGGTCATAGATTAATAAAAGGTAAAAATTACAACCTGCTTTTTGTAAGAAATTATTCAAACATTCAAACACTGAAGGCCACCTTCTATCACAAAGTGACCAATCATGCCAAAAGAGGCTGATTTTTATTTCTGCCATTTCCTTCCTCAAAAACACAACGGAGCAGGTACTGGGTAAAGAGATGAAAACTTACTAAGCCTGACACACAGCACAGTCATGTAAGTCTCATTTTCTTAGGCAAAACACAGGATATGGGTCAGAAAACMGGAATTGTGCTAGCACTTTGACAATAAACTTTGCCTGGCAATGTTACAATTAACTTCAAAATAAGCCAAAATTTTGTCAAACCAATTGCTTTTGTTTCTCATGGATGCAGGCCAACTTTGTGTCATGATTACACTTTTAAGAAAAGTTCAAGTTCAACTTTACATAAGCCTTTTTTTTTTTAAAGACCATAATTTATGACTGGAAATTTTGACCAGAGCAAAATTCTGAGTAGTTAATGCAACTTATGTAGATTGTCAGCCTAAGAGCCAGCCTTGTTTCCTTTAGTCATTTGTAATATTTGTAGGAAGCAGTTCATCTCATGTGCTTCTTCAGCAACCAGTTTATCTTTCTCAAGAGATGAATTATAGTGAGGAATGAGGGTTCCCAGAACTGACTGTGTAAAAGCAGTTGATATTTAAGTTAGTTGACAAATTATTGTTATTTCTCTGTATGCATAAGGATTTCTTTCTTTCTTTTCTGAAGACTAAAACCAGTACTTTACCTTCCTTATTTAGTAATCTTGGTTAACTGAGAAAACAGCTAAAATAGATGGAAGTCCTCTCCTGCCTGCAGCATAACATCACACATCCCATATGGAGCAGGGATCATCTAGCCATCCAACCCATGTGCAGGACAAAACAAATCCCACTCCACCTCTCCCCAGTCCACTGCTTAGGGGACATGAGCACAAGAATATTCACAAGAAGGACAAAGAAAGAGACTGGGAAGATATTACACAGGAAAACAAGGCTTCTACTGCTCACACTAAAACCTGTTAGCTTGTTCTTTGAACTGAAAGCAAGACCTAATTCAGATTTAGAGACAACTATTACATGCTGATGTTACAGTTAAATCATTGCTGTTTACACACTGTACCATTCTAAAAGAGTACACATTGATTTACCAAGGTAGAATATTGCTAAATTATTAGCATATTATGTTAATACATTAATCTGTAATATAATTATATTAGAGGTGAATTTTATTTTTCTGTTATACAGAACATGATCAGGGTGTTTCAGAATGTCCCTGGGAATGCTGGGGGTCCTCTGCTGCCACCATAACTTTTTTGGGGTAACATTCCAAAACCTACTGACATGCAGCCCTTGGATAACAATTTCCAGAGAAGGAAGAGCAGAGTTTCCTGGAAAGAACCGAACATGAGAACTACAGAGAAGCTGACCCAGACCAGTGCTTTTCCCTGGAGCAAAATGCTCATTACAGTTATCAGAACCTCTGCACAGCCAGCGAGGAGACTTGAGCCTGAAGGCTGCCACTGTCWAGTGAGTGCAGGGACTCTGTGCTGAGGCCCAGAGCTGGCTCCTCTTTGTCAGCAGAATGACTTTGGGAATGTGGGATTTGCTGCCAGCCCATGCTGACAATCTGACTGTGCCAGGCTGGAGAGATGTGCTCAGTTCTCACCAGCCACAGCCCCCAGCCCCACTCTSAGCTACAAACTGAGGCTGATGAATGCTGGCAGATCACTGAATTAGTGAATGGACACAAAGTCAGTAAATGTCATTCAAAAAAGCTCTGCTTCACACACAACATAGCTCTGAGTGTTCCTGATGTGCTGCCACAGACATCACTTCACTGCAACGTTTATAAAACGTAACATGTTCCTGCCTTCACATACAACACCAGATGATTCCTGAAATTTGATTGGAATTCTGTAATTTTGCCTCTTACAGGATAGTCCACAATAGCAATGGAAATGAAAGCAAATTATACTATTTATCATATAAAAACTTTGCAGAAATCTTTAGCGGTCATTTTTCATTCTTGTCAAACTAATCATCAAAATGCCTTGTTTTATGATTAATTCCTTCCCCCTTATCTGTGCTTGAAGCAAAATGAAAAAACATGGTTCACCAGTGCCAGTACATTTTAAAGTTAGTTTTTTGGATGTACCTTCAGGCCAGCAAGTCACAACTTCAGATATATTAAAGGAGGACTATACTTTTTTCAAGAAGAGACAGATGTCACATTTACAACACACAACTTCGAGACAGTCTTACAACTTCTGGAGATGAACAGAAAATCCAATTTCCTCCGCATTGAAGCCATCGTTAAGAAAAACCCAAATTATTGGATTGCTTACCTTTGTCAGTGCTGCTTGTTGGGGTTGGGGGGAGAAGGCCAGGCTTGGATTTGTCGTAGTTGTTAAAGCTCTGGCTGCGTCGGTTGTTGGCACTGATGGAACCACGAGCTTTGGCCTCGCTGCCCGCAGCGGACACCCTCATGGTGGGACCTGGAAGTCTGGTGGAAGAATTCACAGCAGGTTTAAACATAGGTAAGAAGCACTCTGGGCAAGAAACTATGGGACACCATGCATAAGCTGAAAATGAAAGTATCAACAGCACAAGTGTAGGCTCATAAGGGTGTTCCTACTTCCGTAAGAACAAATCAAAGGATCATCTTAGATGAAACTTGTATGTCAAACAAGCTGCAGTCTGAAGTGTTTTACACCAGAAAATAAGCCCTGAGACAAAATTAACAGTCACCTGCCATAAGTCTGGTGAATCAGAAATAGTAGCAGGTAAATTCAGGGGAGCATTACCACTGGCAAAAGGTTAAGTGAGACATTACTGTTCTTACACCGGATTGCCGGACACTTCATCACATGCTGGCCACATAAAGGCTACCCTTATTTCAGAAAAAACAATGAGATGGAACTTGGCAGCCTTTTTCCTTCTAGAGAAGCACATCACATCTCTGCCCTGACAACTACAAAGCTCAGCAGCCAAGCCCAGCAAGACTTTAACCTGATTTAATTATTTGAGCCTATATAAATCAGACAAAGCTTCACTACACTCTCCTAGAGTAACCACATTATCAGTGAGCTGGTATTAGCCTCTGGTTTAAACTGGGCATCTGCCTCTTCCAGCATTTTCTTACCATAGCCTGTACTTACCAGATTAAGCTGATTAACTAGGAAAAAAAATGTAGTTATTCTGGAGTCAGTAAACAAACCTTTATGCTTTTCAGGCAAAAAGGAAGGTGGAAGACTTCTTTGAAAAGCCCGATAGAATCAGGAAAGCCACTGGCATCACATCTCAGAACACTTCAAAGCCAACATTCACACTCAGAATCTTTTTAAAGCTTCTTCATGTAAAATACAAAAATCTATTCAAATAACTTKGGCCAATAATAAAGTAAAAGGAAGAACTCCCAGTTGTCAGAGAGAGTGGGGATGCAACTGGCCAAACCACCATTGTGCCTCTAAAAGAAGGAAGAGAAGCCAGGAAAGAACCTGGCAGAGCTYCCTAAATAAACTGATTTATCCAGGACCAGTGAAGAAATAGAAAATATGAAAAGAAACATGGAGAAAAAGCCAAAATGTCAGCAGCTGCATGCACATGCTTTCAAAGCTAAAAAGAGTCTAAGACATGAGGGCATCATTCAAATACAAACCCAAAAATTAATTTACAAGCTCAAACCACCACAGATTCAGCACAGCACATCATGGTTCTGAGGTTGACTTTTAGACAAGTCTCTCAAATTATCCAGCTATTTCCAGCACTGGGGAGGTGCTAAAAAGTTGTCCATACTCATCATTGCAGCAAAGGGTCCATGAGAAAACCCCAGAGGGGCTTCATCCACTGCAGAGGAGACTGCAGGGGAAGAACCTGAGGGCAACCAGTGACAAATAAAACTTTTTGAGAAAGTCGCCAAGACAAGGAAGCTCATGAAAAGTTCATTTTGTTTGACAGGTTTTCTACAAGGTACCTCAGCCCAAAGCTGCCACCCAGTTTTGAAACACTGAGTATGGGGCATCCACCCCAGGATGGCTACAAGGGCCCCAGTATGGGAGGGGAGTTTTCCAGCAGCAGGGAAGGGACAATCTTCCTCTAATGATGGATAAGAAAAGGCTCTCCACACATATCCACACAGGTTCTGCAAAGCTGCCACATTTTAAARTAAACAAAGCTCCTCAAACCATGTGACCACTTAAGAAGTGACAAGTTTTCCATCTGAGTCAGTATTGTCACTGCCAATAAAAACACACCAAGAATAAAAAACCTACGTGCCAAAAGCACTCTTGAAGATATCCTTTCTCTTAGACATTTTTTCTCCCCCCACTATAGTTTAGCTAACTGCTTTTAAGGCCCTGCTTTTGGTATTAGGTCAAGATACTTCAGAGCAGTGTCCGTGAAATCTAAGGAAAAAATCAGGTTCAGGGAGACACTTCTGAGAGAAGGTACTGGGCTTGGAGAACACACTCTTTTACTACTCTTCAGCACCTCTGTTAAGCAAATATGAGCTGTCAAGCCATAATTAAGATCAAGGAAGAATGTGAAAAGGAAATGCAGAACTTTTTAACAGGGATTATTCTGCAGAGATTTGTCGCAGACATCTTTTCATGAAAATACTTTCCTTAGGATTTTTCCTCCTGAGAAGCTGAGAGGCCTCAGGAACAAAATGTAAACAATGGTTATCTGCTGCTGKGGAATGCAACAGGGGGATCTTTGATTGGGCCATCTTAGATGTTTATAATTAATGGCCAATCACAGCCCAGCTGGCTCAGACTCTCGGTCTGAGCCACAAACCTTTGTTATTCTTTCCTTTCTATTCTTAGCTTAGCCAGCCTTCTGATGAAACCTTTTCTTCTATTCTTTTAGTATAGTTTTAATGTAATATATATCATAAAATAATAAATCAAGCCTTCTGAAACATGGAGTCAAATCCTCGTCTCTTCCTTCAACATAAGACCCCTGTGACCACCATCACAGAGATTCACTGTTAGCATATAAGAAATAAGATGTGGGAAAYAAATCTAAATTATACAGCAGAAAAAACAAACCGAGTAAAAATCACAAGCTATAGCTCAGAAGCTTAGCAAAAATGGTATGGTATAATTTACCAATGTAAAACTATATTCTAGTCAAACATTTACATATAATAGTAAAATAACAAGATTATTACCCAGRTTAATATCCACAGCAACCCTTAGGATCCCTGAGATGAGATGGACAGATGAACTGGCATGCAAATCATGCTGGGATCCAGAGAAAAGGGACTGAAGTGCTCCRATTCCCTTCCAGGGAGGTCACAGGGGCTGGGTGTGGGAGCACTGGGGACAGCAGGGGCTCTGATCAGCAAGAGCCACACAGTGCTGCTGGGGCTCACAGCATGCAGGTGACACTCTCCTCACCAGGAGGAGATCTTTAAGGTCATTCCCAATCCAAAACATTCTGTGATTCTACGATTTCAATAATGCAGGTCAAAATATAATTAATACAGTGGGGCGAGAACTCCCAGAACCATGTTTTGTTCTCAAAAGCAAAAGCTCCTAAGAACAAAAAAATCAAATTATTTCCTTCAGGGCCAAAATGCATTCCACNAAAAAAATCAAATTATTTCCTTCAGGGCCAAAATGCATTCCACACCTCAATTAAAAAAAAAAAAGAAAAAAAAATTAAGAAAAAAAATCTAAAATTTTCCCATTTCAACCKTTTGTAAAGGCCTCGTTACAAACTGGTTTTGACAGGAACCCTAAACATGCACCCAGAAATATTGCAAAAGGTTATTCATGCTTTGCAGAAGATGAAGAAATGCTAACCTAGAAGACCTTTTCTGACCAAGAGTGAATCGGATGATTTTGCTTTGAGATGAGTCCCTGGGAGATGCACTGTGACAGGAAAGAAAAAGCGGAAGAGAACATTGAACAAAGAAACTTTTTGGTTTTTTTTTAAAGCCACTGAACTTAGTAACTGGTTTTAGGGAAAATGTGTTTTTTTAATGAATTTCACAAGAATATAAAGCTTCTTGCCCAAGTATGACTTCAGGTCAAAAAGTCTGAAATTAATTTTTACAGAGTAATGAACATGCAAATCTGCATGCAACCCCCAACTCTATTTCTCTTTTCCTTCTCACTCCTTTATTATATATATTCTCTGTAGAATCTGAGCAATTTGACTTTAGTACATATTAAGAAAACATGACAYTGAAGATCTTCAGGATATATATATTTGTCAAGTATTTGAAACCCAGCCCAATCTACACAATGGACTGAAAACAGCAAAACAGTGTTCAGCATCTCTGCATGTTTGACAGAAAACCTGCAGAAATCTCTTCAAACWCATCTTTATTTTACAGTAATTATTTCCTGTTTATTCATGCTGTAGGTACACTATGTTTTTCAACTATACAAAACTACTGTTTACACCCAAATGAGCATAATTTGTGAAGAAAGACATAAAAGCCAAACCCAAATAACCTCTGAGTGATCCCTCTTGGAAGGCTCCAGTGAAACTGTTTATATCCCTCATGAGGCAGCACTTCAGCCAGCATTCACCTCAAGGTGTGTTAACACAAGCAAGCCTCAATGTGAGATTTGTAAGAACAAGAAGCCTTCATACTTCAGTAATTGTGCAAATATGATTTCTGCTTTTAATTCTCTTTCATAACCCCACTGTTTTAGCAGTGCAAGGGTCAGACCAGCAGAAGGCTGCACATGCATTTACTGTGGTACTGCTTTTATTCCAACCTGGGCAGAACACTTCTAGTATTAAAGACATTCAAGGAACAAAACCCTTTTCTATTCATCTGTACTCTGATCTAGGAGTGCCAACAAGCACCAATGATGGAAGTTATTTTTCATGTAAAGCCAGCAGCATATTATTTTTGACCAGAAAGTCGAGATCTGATTTTGATTGCCACCAGGCATTATGAGCTCTATTTCTTTTACCACTTCAGAGTAACCCTTCCCCACAGTGGAAGGTAACCCTTCCATTTCTTAGTGAGGACTGGAACTCTTGTAATCTGAGAACTGAAGTTGGTTTTCATACGCCTAAAATGCAAGTTTTCTAAGGGAAACAATGTGCATGCTTTGTGAGTAGAAAGAAGCAAAAGGAATAGTGAGAAAAACATCCTTTTACAATCCTGTGGTCACTTGGTCCAGCAGGGATGTCACACCCATTGGGCTGCAGATTTCCAGCACTGAGAACATATTTAAACACACGTGTTTTGATTTCCAAAGGCCTGAAGTCAATTCCTACCCAGCATTCCATTCCCAACACACTTTATTCTAGAGTGGAACTAAAGAAAGGAGTTTCTTTGGCTTTTTAAGACCTGCAAGAAGGAAAAAAAAAAAGAGATAAATAATGAAAAAAAATCCAAAYTGAAGGAGATTTCCCCACCTGGACTGCATTTCTGGTTGTGCTTTTAACTGCTGCTGCACAGCTTGTGGGGGCTGTTGGCACGGAGCTGGCACCTGCTGCTGAGGCACCCCCGCCTGGCACTGGGACRGAGGCCCTGCTTGCTGGGATGGATGGTGCTGGGGCTGCTGCTGCTGCTGCTTGTACCGAGACAGGCTGAAGAACAGGCCCAGGATGGCCTTTAGATTCCCATTCCTGATTTCTGTAAGGCAAAGGGGAGAAGTCACTCGGCAGCCATCAGTGGGGGTTTTCTCTCCGACAGCGCAGCGGGTCAGCCTCTGCATCCCCAGAATACTGTCTGAACTGAGCTCCTTTGGGATATCCTTTAGGATAAGTTTCTTTCTGCACATCTAATTGGCATTACAGTTGATTGCCAGTGAGCACCAAGGACAAATAAATAACTATTCTCTCCCCTGCGGTGACTGAGCAATATATCACAYTTCCACTGTGTTAATGCCAGTGTGCTTAAAAAGCAAGTCCTTTTAAATCTTTCCTTTAAACTAACAGAACCCAAAACAGAGCCCCCACAACAGCAATTGTATTAAGGACAGCATGATGTAAATGATTTCTCAGTCCTAAACTTGCACAAGGAGGAAACTATCCATTCTCACACATGTTTCTGGAATATCAGAATAATCGTTTCCACTAAGAAAATTTGATGCAAGTTTTGTACTACAAAATATGGTTATTGGGTGACATAGCTGTATTCAAACATAACTACCAGCTTTGATACTATCACAGACTGATAAGGGATGGGCACCCAATGTACCTAAAGATAGCTTGACAGTCAAGGTATAAACTTTTCAATTCCTGAATGTCATCCTGCTCTTCTATGCAATATCAAATGCAAAAATGTAAAAGCAAACAGAAATACAAAGATGAAGAGGTGTATCAAACCACACACTTAACCACTGTATCATAATTAATACTCTAGAGGGCAAATTCTTCCTTGCAGACAACCTTAATGTGCTATGACTTAATTATTTAGCATGTTTAATTTCCTAAATTAAATAAGTGAATTTAAAAACCTACAGTCAAACAGCTGAACTTCTGCCTGTGTTGTACAGATCACTTGAACCAAAAGCTGACTGTTGCCATGTGAGAAAGTAAGRAGAAAAGGACATGTGTTAAGACAGTGGCCAAGCACAAAGGCAAGAAGCAGAATTTTCATTTGTTTCCAGTTCCAGATGTAAGGTTGCTCTGAGTTTGTGATGGGCCCCACTCCATCCTTCACTCCCTCTCCCAGCCACACTTCTGCTCACATTGCTCATCTTTGCTGTATAAACAAGATTCTGCTCCTAATCCTAAGCACTTTACCCAGCAGATCTGAGGCTCAAGGTTTAAAACTGTTCTTTACCCATTCTGTACCAGCTTCAGCTTTGGTCCCCTTGTCTACCTGCACCTCAGTCTACTTTCCCTTCCCACCACTAATATAATTTACTTTCTTTCTGAAATTGGTCTCAACCCATGCCCAYAACATCAGAGAATATTAGCCCTTCTCTAAGTGGCCCTGACCCAGGATATTCCTTTCCTCTCATRCTTCTTGACTCAGTTTCCCCAGCCACTTTTTCTTCCCTGCAGCCTGGTCCCTCCATCACTGCTGTATCCCACCACTGACCTCCCAATCCCTTGTGTAAAAGATTATCATTCCCAGGGCCCTCCAGCAGCCATTTTCAGTCTTCCTTTGTTTTCTTGGCTAGTTTTAGTCTCTTCCTGAACGGTGGGGTCCCAATTAATCCTGCCTGTTCCCCCTTTTCCCTGCCCACTCCYGCTCCCATGCAGTGCCAGGCACAAACCCAGCCTTCTCTCACTGCACCAGGCAGGTTCCTTCTCTAACCTGCAGGTTCTCTTCAATAATCTCTGTTTAGCTTAGGAGGACAGGGATGGAAGTAAAACAGACACCAAATGCAGCAGAACACAGTAAAAAGGATTTCCTTATCTCCAGCAAAGAACTCAAATTACTCATGGGAGCTGTAAGGAAAGTAGCACCAATCACAGGTCAAAGCATAACTAAACAGATCCAGAGGCACTGAGAAGCTTAACTGCACAAATACAGGCCAGATATAAAAGAAATTACCATGGACCTGCTTGTTGAAATTTAGCAAAGCTTTATGCAACTGGAAACTGATTTCTGTGTGAAGTGAAAGGCAATTATAACAATACCCACCTACAATGTGTTGCTGCCTGTTTTCTACTGCATTTRTCAGAAGGGCAACCTGCTTTTGACCAAATAATCAAAAGAAGAACACTTTGAATGAGTTAAAGCAGCCTCTTCCCCTTTAGATTTGAAAAAAACCATTTTAAATTGGACTTTCACCGGTACCTCTGTTTCTTTTATCTTAAAAACTGAGGGAATTCTGGCAGTTCTACCTCACATTTCATACAAAAGGAATATTTCAAAGACAACTTCAGCCTCACTGCACTCTGCACATCAGCAGAGTCTCAAATGCTTCCTGCTTCAAGTCCTCTCCAGCCCATGGGCAGCTCCAGTATCATATTGACTTAGATAAGGACAAGGATGTCACCCAGCCATTCTAAATGTGGAGCCAAAAATTACTGTCCTGGATACTGGAAACAAACACTCCAGACACTTGAAACTGGAATTTGGTTTTCATAAAAAACCCACTCTTCAGAGATTTCCATCCTGGCATATCCCTGCTGGTTCTTGTTTCCCCATCATCACTGCTCCAGGATGTGTTCAGCTGATCATTATCCAGCTCATCTGTTACCCAAAAGATGTGCAGCTGCTTATGTGTGATATCAGTTTGAGTTTCTAATGCACATTTATGTCCTCCAAAATCTTCAATATCTTGAGAGCAAGGAGATATTGTGTGAAGGAGAGCAAGCTTCTCTGGGCAGTTGCAATTCCAGGAGTCTAAAACAGGTCTAAGGGCAGGGGTATAGAAAAGCAGTTCAAAGAATGGACAATAAAAATTTGCAGCAAGAAGTGAAAAGAGATCTCCAGCTCTCAATAGTTTTCTTCAGTAACTAGAAATGGAGATTTTAGATTTTTAAGAATCTTTGATAAGGGGATGCCTTTTTGCCTTCATGTTTCTGGGGAAGGGGAGCCTCTAGCACAGCACGGTCATCATCAGTGATTGCAGATCCTCAGCATCTCCACTGCATAAATCCACCAAAACAGACTCTGTGTCAGTGGCACGCACATCTCAAAGCAGGATTTTTCAACACTGGAAGAATATACAAGTGCAGTCCCAAATTATTTCAACATTTAGGAGTCATCCAAGCTCCAGTTTTGAGTCATTAACTTCCCTCCACACTGAAGCTGCACTGTTGAAAAATACGTGCTCTCAACAAACCCAGGGGGCTTCAGTGATTATTCCCGTTTGGAAGCAATCACAACCTTTTCCTTCCTCCTCGATGAGGATCTGCCAGTGAAGTAAATAAAGTTATTTGCAGTTGACCTAGCAGGTCTTGGCAACTCACACAGAAACACTGGCTTGTTTGGTAAAAACATTCCTCACTTTAAATGGTTCTGTGTTCCTCAACAGTGCTGGAGCAACTAGAAAGAGAAATTCACTTTACTGCTGCTTTCAAGTCTTTTACCTTCTTTTACAAAAATATATTCATTCCTCCCCTTCTCTAGTTGTCACTTTCTTCCTTCAATGTTAGTGGTGGAGCCAGTAAATGCTCTCATTTATGCGCTGGCAGCAAACATTACTGGTCCCTTCTTAGCTTCCATGTGATTTAATACACTAATTCCTAGATAGTGTAAAAGAAAGGCAGAAATCCCAAATCAGGGAGGCCATGGGATAACATGTGTCCTGCTGGGCCTGACTTGTGACTTGGCAGGAGAGCCACGAGCATTAATCATGCTGTCCCTTCCCCAGCGTGAGCAGCACCACGCTGCCAGCTCTGTACACCCAGGCACTTTTCTCATCACTGACCTGCCATTCCACTTGGATTTTACCTTCTAGCGAGACAGGTAAATAATGTGAATGTATTTTTATAACATTTCCATGCTAAGGTCAAAATTGACCTTTACAACCGACTCAGCTGCATTTTCTTTTTACTCATTTCTTGGCMAACAAATTTTCTGCTGTTTGAAGTTTTAGCTCATGCTTTCTTTTCTTGACAGGAGAATCCTTCTGATTATAACTGAGCAACTGAGGCAGGTAATGCAGGCAGCACTCAGGAGGACCACAGTAAAGCTTCTCTTTGGACGAAAAATTTTGTTATTGCTGTTGTAATCCAGCCTAAGAATACACCTAACATTCAGCCTCCTCTTCTGCTAGCTGTGGTGCACTCAGGTTAGAACACTAAATACCTGCTATTTTGCTGCAGCCTCCTCCTCCAAACTAAGTTTGTGAAGAGACTCAGTCATCAAATGTAACTTTGAAGTCTCACCTGATGCCAGACATTCAATTATGAGTTCTGCAAAGCACTGATGGAGATGTCATATCATATATTCAGCTACTGAACCCAACTGCTTTTCCAGCATATTTAAATGAAAGTACAAGTGAAAGCTGGTATTGAGGATGACAGAAATCTGTTTGATCTCTTAATAAGATAATAGCTRAACAGCTTCTGAGCCAACAGGTGCCACACATCCTGGCATAAAGGAACAGAGTTAACCTAGTTTGGTTTCAGGAAATTCTGATGCTCTTCAAAAGCAGAGAGATTAATTAGAAGTCAAAATGTCTTGTTTTGTTTTGGCTCAAAACATTTGGATTTGATTGTTTTATGCACTTGGAAACAGGAAGCAGGATGGTTATTCAGGTAAGCGAGTAATTGAAGAATAAGGAAATAAATTTTTTCTCTGAAAAGGCAAACAACTGACCGCAGTTCACTTATATCTGTAAAATATACATTGATCAATGTGCAAATTACAGAACTGAGATAAGAAATTTCTGGTTTTCAACAGAAAGTAGTAAAGAAGCGACTGAACTCTAATTTGGTCTCAATGATTACTTTTACAAGTCAGCTGTGTAGAAATTAGATACATATTTTATCTACCTTTCACACTGAGATGGAGAAAAAAAAAATAAAGATTGTCAGAAGTTTAAATTGACGTTATTAATCTTCCATTACACTCCAYGTTCTAGTTGCAACCACAGGAAGTAATTCAGGTTCCTCATTTAGCATGAAGACTTAACCAATGGACTCACCTTCTGCTGACAGCCCTTGGATGTTAATCCCCTTAGCAGCCAAGAAACTCAGGCATGCATCTATGTTTTCAATCTGTTCAAGAACAAACAAAACAAACAGAAAAAAAGGAGACACAAAAAGAAAATGCATTGTAATAATTATTTACTTCCATCCACCGCCACCCTTGAGTGCACTCAGATTTTGCATYCCATAAAAAAGTCCCTTTGCTCGGGATGTGGAAACCGTAGTATGAAACCCGCTCAGTTACTGAGGTCCTAAATGGATTACTGCATTGATTATAAACTGACTGTTCCACGGGTCAGGGCTTTCTGTTATTTGCATTTGCACGAAGCAGGTCAGCTCAAGCCCCAGTTTCTTACTGAAGGGTCAAGGATGCTCCGCRCCAGGATTCGTAACCCACAACAAGTGCAACAAACATGAAACTGAAAATAAACATGGAGGCCATTTGTTCGAGAAGGCAGATTGCCACTTGCTCTGAAGCTGACAGCTGGCAGAAGTTTCCAGCCACAGGAGGAGCTGCACACAAAAGCTGTAACTGGAAACCCCAGCCGGAATGCGSAGCGCGTTCCCTGGCGGCATTCCCTGCAAGGCAGGAACACCAGGCCACCAGGGCATCGCTGAGGGCACCTCCTGCTCCCCACACAGGTGGGACAATGGGAACAACCTTCATGGGATTGACAAAATCAGCTTTCACCAGGAAGGYCTGCCTGTCAGACAACRCTCTTGCTATACACAGACTGGACTCAAACCTACCTAAGGAAGTGAACTCCAGAGGGGCTGAACGAGTCAGGAATGTTTTCCACTCCATCTCAACATTACAGTAAGAATCTTGGAGTAGCCTCACACCTGATTTCCCACTGAAGCTCTGCTGTCATGACCAGAAGATGTAGGGAGATGTCAGCCCCCACCCCAGCCCAAAGCACTTCCATGCACAAGCCTAAGCTTGGACACCTCAAGGAGCTGCAAGGAACATTTGAGGAAGTACCATGTTTTGTGTGCAGTTACACAAAAAAACCCTCTTGGGTGATTCTGTTGAGCAACTCTTTTATTTAACCATGGCAATCAGCAAGTGATAAAATAGGGTCTTTGTGTTTGAACACCTCTCAAACATTAATTTATTAATTCCCTTAAACATTGCAACCAAACACTGCATCCACCATATGGATAAGGGAGGAGACACACACCAAGCCCCACACTTGGTCTCACATAACTGCCTTTATTCTGTGAAGCGTGGAGACATCAAAAGGGAACATGAAAAATCCAGCTGCCCTGGCAGCTCTTGCCTGCCCTCAAAAAATACAYAACTGAGGGCTAAGGCAGCAGTTTAGAACTTGAGCTCCCAGCACCTGACCTGAGCTTCTTGTCCTTCTCAAAGTAATAAAAAAAGTACCAAGGAAGCTGCCAGGAAACCTCCCACATGGACTTCTCTCAGGGCACATTAATTTATTGTCTATAACTATAACAATAAAAACATTTTCTCCTATCAGGGGTGGAGGTTAAGTTATTGGCATTGCTGAACTGTCATTTCAACAATTAGAAACACTTTTATCAACCTCATTATACTTTGAGATATAATATAAAGTACACAAAGTATATAGTACACTTTGAGTAAATTATATACTCCAAATCTCAGAGAGGGACCAAAGAATACATTTCCTGTACTGCTCAGACCTTAAGGCTTGGAGCAGGAGCAGTTCAAAGGTTCATTTATCCACAGTTCAAYATGATCCAACAGTCAATTGACCCATTTCCTTCTTCAGTACTCAACAAGCCTTTCAAGTTTCCAACACGGCTCTTTTATTGAGGTGATTGGGGACTTGGCTGGAAAACCAAAGTTCACCTTTTCAAGAATAAACACCACACAAAAGGATCAATCCATTCCTACTACCTGCACTTAACAAGCTGCATCATTCCAAGAACACTTCCAGACTCCCACAGCTGTGGGTGGATGCCTCCTCTCCAAATAAGCMGGTCAGTGACAGAAGATAAGCAGTATCTCACCCCCACCCCAGGTCTGCAGTAGCTCTCAGTCCTGCTCTGCTTGCTTCTCTTCCCAGGCCCCTCASCTTTGCACAAACTCCCTCTTAGGACAGAGTGGGCACAAGAATAAGATTTACATCTGGGTAGTGAGTTCCTCACCCATGTCCTCATTCTTGGTGCTACATAGCAATCTTTGGTTACACCCTGATGGCATCCTCTTCAGATTCAGGGAGTCCCCTTTAAAATAATTCCATTTCTCCTGTGGCATAACCCCCCAGTTTTTCTGAGCATTGTAGCCACTGAATTAAGGTAAATCACTCCCATCCTCAGACTGATGGATGGCTCTCCATCACAGGTCTGTATCTGAACCATAGGTTGAGCAACCTGGAACCTCACTGCCACACAAAAGGTCAGATGGATGCCCTGCCACACCAGTGGTAATTCCTGGCTAAAAGCTGTGAGAAACAGGGGCTCTTGGTGCTCTACTGGTATGGAAAACAGCCTAATTTCATCAGGCATGAGAAAACAAAGTGGGAGTAACAGGGATGTGCAAAAGTAYACCCTTTACATTCAGAAAATAAAGAACTAGGGTAAGATCCTGTGGGGATGTACAGCACTGCACATGTGAGAAATTCACTAAAAGAATAAAACTAAAAGATATAAATAAAAAGATATAAAAAACTGAAAGATATAATGACTGTCTAAGATTCACACAGTATCTGTGATATTAACAACATTACACGGCAGCATGGCAGGAATGAGAGGAATTGGTTGATTTTGAAAGAAAAATAGAGCTCGAAAAGGAAAACAGAAGGAAATTAGAGAAAATCCAAGAAGAAAGTAGAACACTGAATGCAGGACTGTAGCTGAAATTATTAAAATTTACTGCTGGTAAGAATTCAAGGTCCTTCCCGCACAACAATGGCTGGCCTGAGTCAAGAACCCTGACTTGGCTGAATCAGTCTAATGCATCAGAAATCATGTTGCTGTTTGAAGAGATGACTTCCCAGCAATGCAACGTGTCATGAATTTCACTCACAAAACCTCCAAGGAAGAATTCCTGCCCTGGCCCCTGGTGTATTAACTACTAATAATTGAAAAATATTGTTTTATGGAGAAAGATGACCCCAGTGCAGACTGGCCTGGAGACAGSAAGCTATGATAATGAGACCATTTAGATGTGCATTGGAGAGAAGTGAAGTTTCTGGATAGATCTCAGCTAGACGGTAGGAAAAAATTCGTCCCTGTGAGGATGGTGAGGCCCTGGCACAGAACTGTGGCCGCTCCATCCCTGGAATTGCTCAAGGCCAGATTGGACAGGGCTTGGAGCAACCTGGGACAGTGAAAGGTGTCCCTGCCCATGACAGGGAATTGGAACGAGATGGTCTTTACAGTCCCTTCCAACCCAAACCATTCTATGRTTCTAAGCAAAACCCCAATGACTCTGCATCCTGGTGACTTCCAACACAAAGYACAGTTGCCTCCTTGTAATTACAGCATTCAGCAGCAAATCATCACCCACACTCTGTGCATTAGACCCTTTTCTGCCAAGACCACATATTGCTTAAACCCTTTAAGCAGACATGAAAGGACCAGGTTAGCCAAAGGAGAGTGGATATTTTCTGTTTCACTGTGAGCTACAATTGTTTTTTTGGCTGACAATTCTGATTTCTCATTTGCTTTGTCAGCAACGTTTAACACAGCAGAAGCAAAGCAGGAAAGATGGTAGCTGGATGCTCTCAATCCCTGCCTACCCAAAACAGGGGAAAGCTGTGCAAAAGAAGAAAACCAAGCACAGCCACCCACAGTGATTATCTGACTCAGAAACATTACTGGGGTATCCAAAACTAAGCCTTATTAAACCTCCCAGACAAAATATTCAAATGAATTTGCAATTTGAGATCATCACATTTAMACTATTTCAGGTGTAATCTGCTATCAACATGTGCTATCAGTCCCACATCCTTTTATTCTGAAATGTCCCTAAATGCCAACCAAGGACAGCTGAGCCCACACCAGAGGGGCTGGCAGCCTCTGGGGTTCCTCCTCCTGCTTTCTTTTAATTAGAAGATTGTYGCAGACATCTTTTTATGAAAATCCTTTCCTTAGGACTTTTCCTCCTGAGAAGCTGAGAGGCCTCAGGAACAAAATGTAACCAATGGYTATCTGCTGCTGTGGRATGCAACAGGTGCATCTGGGATTGGCCCRTGTTGGATGTTTGGAATTAATGGCCAATCACMGCCCASCTGGCTCGGACAGAGAGCTGAGCCACAAGCCTTTGTTATCATTCTTTGCTATTCTATTCTTAGCTAGCATTCTGATGAAACCTTTTCTTCTATTCTTTTAGTATAGTTTTAATGTAATATATATCATAAAATAATAAATCAGCCTTCTGAAACATGGAGCCAGATCCTCGTCTCTTCCCTCGTCTCTTCCTGAACACCGTCACAGGAGATTATGAGAAAAAAAACTCCAACAACGCTGTGAAATTAAATTTCTGCGCAGACATAATGTATCAAGTGTCATCATTCTCGTATTCAGAGAAGGAAAAGCTACCTGAAAACTTCCTCTTAACGTGAATAACCTGACAAGGTGGGAACAGAAGGCAYCATGGCTAAGCGCTGCACATGGAGAACTGCCCAGGACCAGATAATCACACAGGACTTTGTGCTTGTCATACAGCAGCAATTTCAATTTCTATTCTTGTCAATGCTAGAGAGAAAACATGCCCTGGCCTGTATGAGCAGAATAGGATATGCCGGAAACAAATTTAAAAAAAAAAAAAAATCCAAAATATCCCCATCCTGCAGCCTATAAATGGAGACCCACAGATGGGCACTGAATGTTGAACATCGAATATCTCAGACAAAAAGCTGAGTATGGACACAGCCCCCAGCCAAAGCTGTCTAACTCTGCCAAGTCAAATACACAAGGTGAAGGATAACTAGTGCTGCCCCTGGCACAGACACAGATGCTTTTCTAAACAAAAAACAGAATTAAACGTGTTGTAGGCTCCTTCACTTACAAACCAGGGAAGGTTTCTCATATTGTGATGCAAGACCTCTGCTCCCAACTTTTACAGTGATAAATTGGGAGTTTTTGATGAGCTTATCCAGAAAACACACTTCTAATACTGAAACCAGTGCTTATGCAGCCTGTGGCTCAATTTTATGTGTAGTATATTAATTTTCGAAAGAAAAAAGAATAAATTCACAGGAAAGTTTTTAAGGTCTCACAAACCTTTATGCAATATTCCAGCTGACTTCACATACAGTGCAGAAACAAGGAAATAGCCTAAGAAACACAAGCTGTTCCTTAGGACAAAATTCATTCTTTGTCTGTATTTTTGAATAAGGCGTTTACCCTCATATTTTATATCGAAAAGTTTAGAAAGAGCCTTAAAATCTCAAGTCATTACTTTGACAATCCTTAGAATCCTGGAGTTTTGGGGGAGGAAGGGCTCTCCATTGCAATATCATCTCATTTCCTCTATTTCCTAAACATAATTATATATAAAAAAATACCAAAGCAGAACTGCAAATTCCATTTGTCCCTGAAGGATAGAAATACTAACTCTTATTGCTCTGTTTAAAATAAATCTTCATTAGCAGTTATCCCATTCAAAATGTATCTTTTTAAAAAAAAGAAAATAATACATTGCTCYGAGCATTCATCTGCTGCTCCTCACTACCTGGATAAAAATGTCTCCCAAAATTAAGTCTCAGGACTTTGACAAAACTCGGTGGGCACCTTMAAAATAAAATAAAAGACATAATGGAAGGGTGAATGAAGCTAATCTGTATTCTGAAGCCAGGTTGTGGCAGATATATCCACAGAAACAAAAATCTGCTCAAATATACACRAAGAGTTGAGTCTTCTCTTAAAATTGCCTTACTTTGGGGTTTTAAAGACAAGGAGAGTTTGGGCATTAGTCTAAGGCTGGAGAACCAGCTTAAGCCTCATCTGATGCATCCTTTTCTCTCTGACCTTGGTAAAACCTTTGCTATCCYGTGTTTGCAGCTCTTCCTGCAGAAATAATGGGACAAATATTCAACATTCACTCCCAACGTGCCCAGGGTGAATAGAAACAAGGGCAGTAAACCCCACAGTGCTTCACACTGGCCAAAATTCCTAAGGACAACAAAGAGCATCCAAGGGGCACACTTSTGTTATGAATGGATTCAGGCCATCCAGGGCAACTCCCTGGTTTGCCAAAGCTGATCTGCTCAGGGAGAGACACATGGAGGGTTGTAGAAATGCTCCTGCTTTATTCAGCTTTCTTTCAGGTTTGTTTTTTCAGGTTTATTTATTTAAAACTGAAATTTTCCCCATGGGGAAAAACAAAGTAAAGAGCATTTTCTTTGAAAAATATTCTTGGAAATATTATTTTTTGATTAGCTCTTCAGAATCAGACCTTTGAAAAGTTAAAGTGGATAATTTGTGAATTTGGGCTTGTGAGATGTTCTAAATTATGATTAAGCAACAACTTTGCAAAACAAGTATCAACAAAGAATCCTGCCTCTGGAGAATCATCAATTTAGGATATAGATGAAACTCTCTTGACAATACTTTAGCACATGCCACAACAACTGTATTTCTTGGCACTGAATCTCTGTTCCTGTGTAACTGAAAAGAGGAAAAGCTGGGGAGAAGCCATGGCTGTGCTCAATAAACCCATAATTAGGACAGCAGTGACTCTCACGGATGCACTATTTCCACCTTCCCTGGCTGCCCATGGAAGACCCTTTTCCACCTGGGGCTCCCAGGCTGCAAGTTATGTTCTGTGCAACTGGGAAAAGGGGGAACGGCTTTAAACCGAGAGAGGGCAGGTTTAGATCAGACATTAGGAAGAAATCCTTCCCTGTGAGGGTGGGCAGGCACAGGGTGCCCAGAGAAGCTGTGGCTGCCCCTCTGAGCGTCCAAGGCCAGGCTGGATGGGGCTTGGAGCCACCTGGGACAGTGGGAGGTGTCCCTGCCCATGGCAGGGGGGTTGGAGCCAGGTGGTCTTCACAATCCCTTCCAACCAAAAAATTTCATCATTCTATGACTCAATCTAAAATGACACCAATTATCTATCAAAGGTGGGCTTCTTCCTAAAACATCCTTGAAATTTACCAGTATTTTTCAGAATGCACAAATGCTCAAAAGGAAGGACTGACACCAACACCACCCAGTGCACCGAGGGCTGCCTGCTCTGTCCTCAAACACCAGCTCAGATGCTGAAGGCTCTGTGGATCAGTAACTCGAACTTGCAGCAGGAATCCAGAATTTAATGAAATGGAATTTAATTTAATAGTTCAGAAAGAACCTCCTGCAACGCAGTCACTGACAGTTGTTCAATTCTAAAAAAGGTCCCTGGGCAGGRAGCTGTGGCCAGAGCCCGTTCCCAGGCACTGAGCTGCCTCCCCACTGGCATTCCTGTGTCTGCAGGCCTGGGGCTCCCAGCCTCACCTGTTCCCAAGGGATTTGTCCCAGTGCCACCAACACACATGTGCCCCCTCCTTCCTTGCACCTGGGTAACATCTCCTACTGAAATTCCCCTGCATAACTGCTCAGAACAAGTGCAATAATACCACTTGTGTATATAAAAATAGCTCTGCACAAAAATCAGGAGAATAAAATGCTCTAGATATGCACTACCATTAAGGAATAGCTAATTTAAACAACCATTATCACTCATTACACTGTATAAGCAATGGCTGCAAATGAAAGRTCTGTGACAGGACAAAAAGTTTATTTCTCTGGACTGTTTAATTCTTTGTGACAGCTAGGATCTGTTTACACAGATATTCCACAGTGAAAAGTTTATCACTGCATCTCACATAAAAGAAACACCCAGGCAGGAGAAGTAATTTCCATACAAACAATCTTAATCCTTCAGCACCAAGCTGAAGAAGAATAATAAATTAATTTTTACTTCTACCTGTCCTCAAATCAACCAAACTTCTTCTTCTTAGTTAGAAAAGGTTCTTGTCCATGATTTCACAGTTTTCCCCATTTATGCCAAGCATAGGAAGAAGCTGTGTGTTTGCAAAGTATTGCATAAAAGGTACATTAATGTAATAATTTTATATCAGCAATGGTCAGGGCAGAAAATTATGTTAATGGTGCTTCTAGACTTTGGTGTAGGTGTTAAKATATAAGTGGAAGCTCCAGACACCCCCATATACACATGTGGAATGACCCTGGCCCCTCAATCCATTTGCTGTTTCATGAATACAGGGTGGGCAGAACCATAAGTATTCAAAATGCAGTAATTCCATTTAACTGTGGCGTAAATGATCAAATGGAATCTAATTCTGTCTTTATACTGAAGCTTGTATATTGCATTTTTTCAATAAAAAATTACTTTGCTGCTCTTTACTGAACCTCACACTGTTTYAGAGACAGATGATGCACAAATTCTTGCATCACTGTAAGGGATGAAGAATTGAGAGCAGCCCACTGGGGACCACGAAGGCGATCCTTCATGGGACTGAAATGAGAGTGTCAGCAGCAGTGACCCCAAAGGCACCCTACACACCCATCCAGTGCAGGAGGCCTTATCACACTGCCTTACCATCCATCCCCACAAGCAGAAAGAGCTCTGGAAGCCATCCCTTCCAGAAATGAAACAAATCTCTGCTTGGTGACACTGCCACGCCTCATGGCATGGAGGACATGTACATACTGGTCTTTCCTGSTCTGGTCCAGCTCCATTTATCCTGTTAGTTTCTATGTAGGATGATGGGGGGGCCCAGTGGGGGGCTTGTGGTTTCATTTGGACTGCAAGCTCTGCAGCACAGAAACCTCTGATCCAGCTGCACCTGTCTCACTGATTACCATGCACAAATGGGCAGCATGGCAGCACAACAACAGTCTGGGTATCTGGGAAATACCAGTCAGTAAAATCCATCTTACCTTGGAGAAAGAGCCATAYAAACTGAGGCTGAAGGACAGCTAAGTGCAAGCAACCTGGCAGATCTCCTCTGTAGTAAATCMATCTTGTCTATACCACAACGTGGGTTCATACATGACCAACAGAAACCCTGAGAGCTTAAAGAAAATTCTTTTAACGCTCTGGAACTTGCTGTTTGGCCAGGTCCCTGCACRGGCAGTCCCAGCAGCTCAGCTGGTGCCTGTCACTGGCCAGGCTGGCACAGCACTGGGGATGTCTTCCCCCTCAGATGACCTTCAGCTGGGTGGGACTGCACCCAGGTTAGGGCCAGAAGACACCCATCTGTTACCATGGTAGCATCAAACCAAATTACATTTCCAAGCATATGCTCCCGGTAAGTTACAAGCTCCCCAGGCAAAGTGGGGGAAGGCTCAGATGATGGGAAAGTTCCCTCTACTACATTTGCTCAGCCTTGGAGTTGGATTACTTGAAAATGCACAGCTATATTTAACCCCTGGGATACATTTCCAAAAATCCTATGCTAGGAATTCACAGAGAAAAACCATGCTTGTGATGCTTTTGATCTTCCAGCAGGGCTGCTCCCCTGAATTAGCAGCACATGCCCTGGCAGCAGAGCCCTCCTTGGCTTTGGGACTCAGGARGGCTGCAGCAACAGCCTGGCAGATTTACTGCACCCTCCTATGGCAGTGTTTRGACAACACTGGCTGTGTAAAACTGCCCCAAACTTTCAGAGGAGCAGGGTAAAGTGGGTGCCTGCTCTTGATGAGCAGAGACAGAATTATTTTCCATGAGAAAACAAGCAACAAAAAAAAAGTGKTTTTTTCTTAAATACAGCAGCTATTTTTAGTTATTTGTACATAACACAGCAGCTCCCTCCCTTAGTGGATATTACACACACACACACAGAGCTGCTCAGGTCATGCAGATGGTTTCAGCTCGTATTATTCCTTCCAACCATGAATGTGTGAGCCCAGCTATCTCCTGTAAGTATGAGCCACGCCATGGCAGCACTCACACCCATTACATCAATTCATTAAAGTGCTCTTGAGAAAAAGAACACAGAAATATGGATGACACATGCCATACAAACGAATTAGTAATGGAGATTTCAACATCTATGCCCTTTCGACAATAAAAAAAAATAATGTATGGAGCTGGCAAGGATCACACTGAGGAGGGGAGTGGATACCTTTCTCCAACAGCTGAATGAATATTCTCAGTACTGTTCAAGTCAAAACTAAGGTCCCCACCATGTTGGAAAATTTCCATACAAACTGTTCCTTAGGTGTCACACACATTACAAAACAGCTCATTATCAGAGCACAAGAAATCAGTCAAATATTAAAATAATAGTCAAATTCCCATCACTGGAAGTAAGGTTTGCTTGAGAACTAAGTTATTGTGCTGAAAACACGACCTTCATCCCAACCTTCCACACAGTTCTTGGGAAGAAATGCTGGCTCTGATCCACACTGCAGTCAGTACAAGATCCTTTGTTAGGAAGGCTGAGTGATATCAGTTTACCACTACAGCTTGGTATCTGCACCAGAAAGAGATGACTCCTAAAAACTTCCTGTCAACACATTAAAAAAATAAATACCTCCCTTTTGCTGTTTGAGAGCACATACTTACAGACACAAAGTGATCCTGAAAAATATTAAAGCCCAAGCACCAGCCCACAGGCGAACCACAGTGATTTCCTGCCCTATTTATAGGAGGTGCTGTGGTGTTTGTTAAGCCTTTCTGCTGCTCCAAATTCTTGTCCTGGGTGTCCCATAGCTTCCCCAGGCATGGGGAGATGAAGGTCTGGTGTATCCACCCACAGGTTCTCCAACTCTCTTCCTTTCAGCACGTTTCAGCTTTGCTATATGCATACTTATATAATGTAGCATAGACAACTCATACACTTTGGGGTTTGCTCATTATTTTACAAATRTAAGTGGCATGAACCCTTTTACAAGAGGTAACTTTCAGCACTTGAAAAGCCATCCACATGAATAAGAATAATCTGTAATACCTAGGAGGGCAGGTACTAACCTCCCATAATCTGCAAGATGCCACATGTTAAACTCTATGATCATGCCCTAAACCAGAAGCAAATAAGAAAAAAAAAAAGGAAAAATATCTCTGTTTTTCTATAAACAAACCATATTAGCAGAGATAGCCCTACTCAGGTTTATTCACCTAAGTCTTCTTTTCAGAAGTGTGCAGGAGACTGGCTTTGATTTATTGACCTTCACTGAGTTATCAAGGACTATGCCAACAATTTCTGGTTTTTTTTTTTAAAAACCCAAATGCTGCAATGCTCTCCAAATGTTCTTGGTCCYAGAGCCTGTGCTCCATACAAGCACATCCTCTCTTACCCACAGTATTTTCAGCATGCAGCTGAAACTAATCACCAGAATTGCAGYTTTTGTTTAGACAAATATCTACAGTATGAAAATATAGAGGTTTGGGGGGAAAAAAGCCCTGAAACAGATTTTAGGCAGAGGACGAGCTATGGAATAGTGTATAATAGATTATAGAAAAGCCAGCCAACTCTTATCTGGAGCAAAGGAAGACAGGGATACTCCCCTCAGCAGAACAACCCAGACAGGATGATGATGGGAGGACAGGTTCTCACCTAAGCAATTTTTCACGGAGCCAGTGGGGTCCTTGTCATGTCATTKTTGGCACTGGGACAAGGTTGATAAGCACTGATGGTCCCACATGGTTCTGCAATGCTGAACTTCACTTGACAAGGCTTATTAGTACTGGCTTGGAGCCTGACAGARCCAAGCTGTCTCTAGTGCTCAGTTTGGGCCAATTTGCCTGATGCTCTCCAACACAGGGAACGAGGCAGAGGCCAGATCTGGCTCTGCAGAGAGCTCCCTCAGGTTTGGCACCACCAGCTTGGGGCTGTGCCACGTGGAAGTGAAGACACTTCTTTTCCCCACGTCCTTTGATGGATTTGGGGAGGCACAGATTTGGCCCAGCTTTCTAAGCTGATACACCTGGCAGGGAGTGAGCTGATTCTTCAGAGCTCAGCTCACATGTGTCTGCTCACASCACTGGGACTCTGCAAAGGGAAAAGAGGATGGTAGAAGGCTTCCTTCCCTCTCAGATCTGCTGGATTTCTATTATTGAGCAAAGTTACATCTCCATTCATTGGTGCTAATTATTTTTTTACATCTCCCCAAATCTTCTCATCTGTGCTGCTCACCTTTCAAGCACTCTGATATGGATATGGACACTTGGAACTGAAAGATTAACTTGAAAAAAGAGTGGATATCACCTAAGTGTCTGGAGGGCCTTGCCTCTGCCACCTCTCTGGGCCAGAGTTACCAGACACAAACACCAGTTCCACATTCTGCAGGGCCCTGTAAGCTGTATTAATAGAGTGCACTGAAATGCAAAGGATGAAGGCTGCTGWACCTAAAACGAGCACTGCAACATGTCTGTCCTGTCTCCCTAAACCCTGCAAGTAACTACTGCACCAACACCATCCTTATGAGGATTCCTAGGTTCTGCCTTAGAAGAATCATGGAATGATTTGGGTTGGAAGTATCCTTAAAGATCTTCTTGTTACATCTTTCACTACCCCACGTTTCTCCAAGCCCCCTCCACCCCAGCCTTGAACACTTCCAGGGATGGAGCAGCCACAGCTTCYCTGGGAAACAACACTCTTTTTWAYAGTCAGACAACAAAGAGCTCTGTAACCATGTGCACCTGATAAAAGCAAGCCATAAGCATAATTCTCATTTTTCTCACATGAGGAAAACTGCAGGTCTGATGAGTGGGGGGGTCAGTCCCAGCCACTGCAGCCTCCTGAATGAGCAAGTGGAGGAACATCAGGGGAGGCAGCACAAACAAATGTGTCCTTCCAGCCCTGTCCAGCATTCCTGACCCAGCACATGCCCCCTGCATGCCTCTGGTTATAACTTGATCCAGCTTTCATAAGCAACATGCATCCCACAATCCAACAGAGCAGCACTTTCTCTTCATTGAGAATAATGACTTGAAGTGACTTTTTTAGCTGCAACATCCTGGAACTGCTTACAGGCTCTGGTCCTGAATGAAATTCAGCTCTTAAGACACACTTGTGGAACATTAAATTACAGTAATTGTCAAAATTTCCTCATTATTTATCCTCCAGACAGCTGCTGTGGCTACAGTGAGAATAGCAACCACCCTCTTCAAAGCAGCAAAAAGGAGCAAGGATAAATCTTCCTGATGGCTTGCTTTCTACAGAGTGCTTGCTCCACGCTTTCAGCAAGATTGATAACTTCCAAGATACAACAAAAAGCCAASAGAGAAGAGCAGAACAGAGTGTGAGTTTTGACTTAGGATGTCAAGCTCCCCTTAAATCTTTATTTCATTTTACTACATRAGTGGCTGTGCTTATGCTGAAGTCATGAAGGTAGGGGCAGACAGGAAAACTCATAAAAATAAAAAACATTAAAAAAGCTTCCTACGGAGAACAGATATCCAAATGTCCCAAAGGAAGCATTTGCAATGCCAAAGGAAGACAATAGAATTTATGTTGAAAAATGAYTTTTTCACAAGATACAGAAAGAAGTAACCTTGTTTGAAGTATCATAAATTTTAAAAACTCTTCATTTAAATGCATTTTAAAAACAAGTTTTTTATTATTTGTGTTCTTCATAAAATTCTGCTATACCTTTAGCTTCAGCAATGCTGACAGCAAATACACTCCTGAGGTATTACTATACTTTTAATTTTCCTGGGCTGATTTTTGGTTCTCCAGGTTTGAATATTAAATACAAGCAAGATACAAACCAACTTCTTATCTGTCAACAAATTGCACCTTGAATTTTATTAATTTTTTTCATTTCATTCATCATACTGCTCATTTACTTAGTTTCMTTTCAAAATACATAGAAACTCTTAATCATGCTTTCAAATATCTAATTCTTTATTTGTATATATTTCTGTTTAATTATGTGATATTTCAGAAATAAAAAGTAGCAATGTAAAAATTATCTTGATTGTAAACATGTGATATTATATATACAATATATCACATWTTTACATTTATATATATAATATAATATAATATTATTTACTACATCTATATTGTGATATTTTATATATATGTATTATATTACAATATTTATTATATCTATATATATATTAAGGCCTGATCCAACTACTGTGGAGTACAACAGGGCAAGAACTATAATATTAATGTTCTGAAGATTATACTTTWAGTCCACTACTATGAAAAATTAATTAAAAATTGTTACTAAAAGTCTCAGACACTGAAGTTTGAGACTGCCACTGAGCCACTCACACACAAACAACAGACCACTTTACTACTTACCATTTGAGACCTATTTTTTGGGCAGCCATTGATGTCTTCAATCTTTTCATTTGCTGAAAGGCAAAAAAAAAAAGAGGCAATAAAGCAAAAAACCTAAACCAAGGGCATTTATTCCAATGATTTCTTGAGCACCTGCTGCCAGCTCAGTAAARGGGTTTTGGATTGTAGCCGTCCAGTCCAAGTGAACGTGTGAAACACTGAGAGCCACAAAAAGAAAAAAGCAGCTGGGGTTCTCTGCTGGGTCTGCCTCCAGAGACAGCTGGGGCAGAAGCCAACTGCTCTGACAACCTCTTGTACAGGGACAGGGAATTCCTTTAAACTGCAAGGAAGATGTGAGCTCTGGARGCTGAATCACTGCTGGGTGGAAAAGTGAGCACTGCACATACAGAGATGTTAGCATGGCAGGTGGTTTGCTTGYAGAGTGAATACAGGTTTTAAATCCAAATGGCAAATTTATGCTCAATACTGACTTTTTTTTCTTTCTTTTGTAAACCACAAATCATGAAACAACTTTTTAAGGTTCTTGACCATGGCTCACATGCTACCCCAACCTGCAGAAGATCACACTTTCCATCTTTAAGGCCAGAGGTAAAACAATGAAATCCCTGAGGTGGATAATCTTTGCCTTAGAGTMTGAGTTTGCTCTGTTTCACCTTTCAGCCTTGGATGCTGAAATGACTTTGTGTTTGAGTCTGAAGAACCAGTTACAACCAAAGTTCACTTTCCCCCAGCTTTTTTACCGTAATGAAGGCAGGCACTCCCATCCCATTTGATTCATGCATTAAAAGCTGTATTTTGTAGCAGTTCCATGTATTCTCAGGACACCAGGCAGAACTCCATGCACTCCATGGATCCCCTCCGTCAGGAGGATCCCATTTGGCACGATATCCCAGTACCAGTCATAGCCATGAGAAACAAAGCAGCAACAYAGCTTCACTCTTGCCTGATAGCTCCCCCTTTACACACCCATGGCACAGTACACAATGCAATGAGAAACTGGTGCTGATCTGAGAGAGACTGCTGCTGAATTCACACTGTGCTCCCCAGAGTGCCCCACCAGCCTCTCCACATGAAAAGCACATGCTGCTTCCAGGAATGCCATCTCAGATTTGGCCATACAGAAACAAAGATTAATTCATTAAATCCCATTTTCCAAATCCTTTGCACCCATCTCATAATATTAAACTTATAATACTTTAAGAAATTGATAGCTGTATTGCTATAAATTGGCACCATTCATAGCTACTTGAAAGCAGACTAATGAACTTTGTGAAGGTGGTGTCTTTTGTTTGGGACACATGTACAGAGATACCTCCAAGAACCCAGGTCACACCCAGTGTGTCTGCATTCATGGATTTAAACACAGCTGCTATGTTTATATGGCATTACTAAGGCATAGAGGGCTTACATATTCTTTTACAGGCTCATAAATTTTGAACTGAAATGAACCAGCATGATGTGAATGCATTTTAATTGACTTGCAAATAGCTGCTTTTGCACATAGCACACCATAACATAAAAAAAACCCCTCTCCTGCACTGCATATCAAAGCTTTCTTACTACGTAGTTAGGAAAAAAGCTTGGATTTGCAGGCTACAGGAAAAGCTGCTTCTACGTGCGAAAGCCCTCCTCATCTTTGTGACAATGAATGCAGCTGCCTAAAGCCATACACAGCAGAAACAAATTACTTTTCTGCACTATTAATTTGCTGGATTAAACTCAGAATGTTTAAATATGACCTTTCTTCCATATGAGAAAGGTTCTTTGAAAAACAAATCCTTCCCCTCATACTTCAACTTTTGAAACCTTGCAGACCTTATCTTAAATATTAGCCAAAAGGCAGCTATAAAAATAGAAAAAAAAAAACCTGCAAAGAGGTGATCAAAGCATAACTGGTTATGTACTTTAGAAGGAATAATTTGAATTTCATAAGGGTTTTCACAAGTCAATACTCAAAGAGCTACATTTAAATATTTGGTAGAAGGAACCAAGTCCACATTTTGATGGTGGCATTCTTGCACACGTGTTCTCATGCAGAAGTTTCCTACAACTGTGTTAAGGCAGGGTAGCCAGACAGGCATGAAAGGAATCAACACCTAAGTGCTCCTGGGTTTTCAAAACCCCTTCCTATTAAAGGAAAGGGATGTAGGAAGGAGCATTGTTCAAAGTGAATGCCTGTCAACACACAGTCATCAATTAATCCGCGGCCTGTTTTTACACCTCTGTAACTGCACGGGCAGGTCTACAATGCTGCTGAGATACAGCACTGCTCTACAGCAGAGAGACAAAATCTTTTTTAACATATCCCAGTAGAATCACTGGAAGATGTTTCACAGTATCATCCCAGAACAGGGCTTGCAGCTCCCTACCTCAAACCCAGAAGCAGCTCCCTTACAGCATCTCAAACACACATAATAAATATGCATGCACTGATGTCCTGTTCCTTCATTGCCTGCTTCTTAATTTGCATCTCAAATCTGTCAGTTTGTTCCTAACAATGGCTGTCCTAATTCCCATTATCAGGCTTTCCCATTCCATCCATCTCCATTGGTCCATGCATGTGTTTTGTGGCATCCCCAGATGGATGAGCCTCTGAAGGAACTAATGAAGGATCCAGGCCCAAGGGAAGAGGGACAATATGCAGCTCTACACTGAGAAAATTGTTCAAAAGTTCCATTATCCATGAGCATTAATGCACTAATTTAAGAGAAATAAAGGCTTTGGATAAAATAACTGAGCCTGCATTTGAGATTTGTCCTAATGGTAAGTGATTTTCCTCATCTGAAGACTCGTTATGAAACATTTATTTTTCTGCCACACAAAAATTACACCCTTTCTCCTTTCCCAGCTGTATACATGGATCTCCCAAATCCAACTGGAGGCAGGAGGTTGAACACAGGAGGCAATATCACTGTGGATTATATTCAGACCAGTACCCAAGAGGTATTAGAAATAGTGAGGGCTAACAACATCCTAGCAGAAAAAAAAAATGAATCTCATGAGTTGTTTTTTCTAACATTCAGCCACGTGGAGTAATACTGCTGTGTCAGGAGATCTTATCAGCAACATCCAATATTCTTCCACTACAAGACAAGGTTTTTTCAAATTAATTACCAAAGCCTCTGAAGGAAGATGATCTACATAATTCCATGGAGTTTGATGGACAGCCCCCCATGCACTCTGTGTTAGTGCAGAAGATAAAAACAGGGATTGTCTGACCGAGCTGGTGGGTACTTGGCACAAACACAGAAAGTCACTCACCTACAACTTGGATTATCTCAGCGAGCAGGACTCCATCAGTCACATCTTGCTGTAGGTCTTTTATCAATCTCTTGTGACCAGATTTTGCTAGATAGTGATTAGCCCAATCCGTATAAATCTGTTAGGAGACAGATAAACAAAACCAAACCGTTACTCAACCTGAAAAATGAGAAGTCTTTGTTTCTCCCAGTATCCAAAAGGCTGGTTTCAGACCACTGCCTTTTTCCTTCCCCTCTTCTAAACAAGTCAACAGCATTAAAATTCAAGGCCTTGTGCAGATCAAGTGTTCAGCTTACTGTAGTATGGACTTTTTTATTCAGCAACCTGACATCAAAGCCCAAGGCGGATGACAGGGAGCTCCTGGACATGTTACAGCTTGAATGGACCATCAGGAGGTCAGTGGAATATTCTACAGCAGCAGTGAGTGTGCACAAGAGATTTCAATTTCCACCCAAGTTTTTTTCCCAATAACACTTCTGGTAGATATTAGCCATACAGCAGTTTCATTGTGAGGAAACTCCTTCATTGTATTACCAAATAAACCTTTAAAGGTCCTAAATATCCACCAATTTTAATAAATTCCATCTCACAGGTGAAACAGGCACATTAAGTCACTTTTAATCTATTATGCAAACTTCCAGATGTTGGAATTTATTTCAAAATGTATTACCTGAAAACTAAGCACACCAAGCAGCCAAAATCTCTCTTTAATTTGCATTAAGTACTGCTCATCATATGCCAGCACAACTTTCTCAAGATCTCCAGAAAACCTATAAAAACTTTTCATGCTAGGTTATCAGAAAAAAGCTAAATTATTTCATTATGAATTAAATAACACTATTCTTTGCATTGGACAATATTCTGAATTAAGATTTTGTAAAATTACCTATTATGTTCCCAAAAAATAGGGTAAAACCAATTAAATATCAGGATTTTACCTTTTAAATATATAAATATTAATGTTCACCCCTACTCTGAAAACTGTCTAGAATATTGGAAACACATTCATCCCAAGCCAGTCTATCAGAAGCATCTCCAGCCTTGCATTTCTGTCACCCTGCTATTTTCTGAAAAATCCCTTCACCAGGATTTCTTCTCCTGGGAAGCTTCAGCTCCTCCCTGTTTTGCTGCTTTGGAATGTGATTTGGAGAATTGTTCGCCCAGCATGTGAATTGTTTTTAATTAATGACCAATCCCAGCCAGCTGTGTCAGACTCGAGTCTGTCACAGGTTTTTATTATCATTCTTGTAAAGCCTTGTGATGTCTCCTTTCTCTTTCTTTAGTATAGTTTTAGTATATAATTTTCATATAATATAATTAAATATAATTATAATATAATTATAATATAATTATAATATAACATTATATTATATTCATATTATATTAATATATTGTATCATATCATGTCATATAATATATCACATCATATAATGCCATATCATTTCACATACTATAGTATCGTATCATGTCATACAATGTCATATCATATCATAAAATAATATATCAGCCTTTTGAGAACATGGAGTCAAATTCTCATCTCTCACCTCATCCTGGGGACCCAACACCACAACACATTTCCAGTGTGGTGATGATGTCCTCTCCCACAGGAATCAAAAGCCAGCTTTTTACCAAGTCTATGGGGCAAGTATTTGCCACAAGACAGAGCAACCTGGATGTAATACAAGGATTGTAATTTCACACTCCCCTTGCACTTGCTGATTCAATGTTAAAAACCTACGCTGCACAAATCARATATTGTGTTCCTTAGCTCATTTTAGAAGAAAACATTTTCTATAASAGGAAAATATTTTAAAAGATTCAACAACTTCAAGGAACTGGSGTTCACTTAACCTATTTTTCTGCCACATGGTTTTAGCTTTCTTATCTAGGAGTGAAGACATATGAGGAAACAGGTTATAAACCATTTACTTTGCAAGTGCAAGGGTCCRCCCCCACACACTCCATCCCTTCAATTCAGCTGACAAGGAACTTATCAAACACAATAACCATGTTTCCTTCAATGGGAAGGCTGCAATGRATGTCCTAATTTATCACTGAAGGAYTTTCAGAAAAGTTAAGATTATACTTCAATTGCATCAGTTCCATCCTGGATCATTGCCATGATGCAGTCAGACAAACCCTGGGATCAGCCCTACAGTTAAAACAGGAGCAGAACCCTCCTGGCAGAGCCTAAAACCACAGCAAGACCTTGAGAGCTAGCTAGGATTGATTTTTAGGTCAAATAACAGGAAGAGAATGCTTGGCTGGCATTGCAAAACTGCTGTCCTGTACCTGCTTCCTACTGCCCTGATTCCTGCTGCACCCAGGAACACCAGATCTTAGGTTCATTATATKCTTATATTCATATATTCAAACAGAACTGCAACAAAGAAATGCCTGACCTCCCTTAACTCCTCCTGGTAAAGGAGACAATTTGAAAAAACCCCTAATATCTGCTGCCTATGATAACACATAAAGAAATTCCCTCTGATAGCAAATTATTCTTGTAAACCCCACTTTGGGTACTGAAGTCAGCCTGCTACAAGCAGAGCTTTTATGCTTGTTATGAAATGCACACCAGTATGGAGGAACTATTTGTTTCTGGGCTATTTAAGGGTTCATTCAGTCTTTCATTCTTTCATTCCACTAGTTGATTAGGAGAGCATTTCACAGATATAATAAACCTGTGTTTCTCTTAAAAACGTTATCACACAACATTATTTTGCAATATGTGTAACATGCAAATTATCATTTTTGAACTGCCTGGGCTATATATTTGCAATCTCTGAAGCATTCCTAGGCATTCAGTATTACCCAGGCTTATTGCAGTAACTCCTCATGGTCACCACTGATTTTTATGGCATATATTAAGCTAATAACTGAAACTTTCCAGGATGTTTTTGAAACCTGTTTGTTACAAGTCTTTGTAATGTACTACACAAATAGATTTCYAATGTTTCTTTTCCTTTTCCATACAAACAAGTGGAAAAAAATAATTGCACAATGGCTTCTATTTCTAGACACGTGAAATACGTTTCACAGCACACAGTGTTTTCAAACATTCAAAACCAGGCAAATAATTGGAAAAACAATAATAAAAGAAGTAAGAAAACACTGCTGAGAAACTTTCCATTTCCCTATCTCTGCACATCAATTATGAGTGTTCYTCAGGTATTTTTGAATATTCATGTGAAAAGTACCTGAACTGTTGTCTAGTTACAAATATACAAATCTTGTGATATGAAATATTCAAGCCACTACAAGCCAGGAGACATTGCCTTATTATACACACCAGTATGGGCTTTTAAAAATTTTCAGTGATTTCACAYAGTATGAAAATCACTCGCTGGAGGCAGCTTCTTTACTTTGGTTAATAAAACCAAGTGAACATGGTGATTTGGGCATTATCACCATAAGCAGGTCTTTGTGTCCAAGGCAGATTAATGTTTAACTCAGGTCTAAGTCCCAGCTTTTGTTGAAGGTGGACTCAGCTGTTTGGGAGCTTTTTTYCCCTCTGTAGTGTATGATCTTAGGAATCCAATTTCCTGGGAACAAATTAAAAACTTATGTGAAAGATCTTTTTCTTCTCACTTTTTATCTGCCCCTTTGATCCACCAGATTTGAAATAAGAGCATTACTGTTAAGTATCAATTTTGGAAATATTCAGTACATAATGAGTCACAGCTAGAACACTAAAATGTAGCACAAAACCCATCGAGGTTTGGGTAAAAAAGAATCCAAATTCTAAAGATTTTGAAATCTGTCTATAAAAAAAATTGCCTGAACACTGTCTTCCATCAACAAGATTGAAGAATTTTGAAATTTAGTGGGGTTTCTCCCCACTGCCCTTTCCTTAGCCTCACAGCTGCTTCTTTAAAGCACATCTCAGATGAGAGAAGAACCTTGCTCTCCAGCCAGGAGACCCCTGACATTCTCCAGCATTCTGAGGCTCCTGCAGCATTTCTGGCTGTGCTGAGAGAGCACACCCAGCACACCTGAGCCCACCTGCCCTGTGCCTGAGCACTGAATCAGTACAAAAGATGCCTTCTGCAGAACTGCTTGGTTGTTCCAGCCCACACAGCCACCCCCAAGCACCTGAAGAAGGCTGGGGAGCAGAACTGAGCAGCAAAGCCAGGCTAGAAACCATGAATAAAGTCATGGGAGCAATGAATCCAGGAAGGTCCTTTGGAGAATCAGTATATCCCTGGGACTGCAATTCRGTTAAGGTGCCAGGTATTATCAGTACCCCAGGGTCTCCTTTAAATGGAAACTACCTGATGTTTTTGCCTGTGGGTCAGTGTTCTGAAATACACTCATGAAAAGCAAAGGATTCACAAGAAACTGCTTGAAAAGAATGTCTCTCTTCCATTCAAGTAGAAAATATGCCTGTATCTCTTCACTGTTTCTCATTTCCACACACACACRCACAAATCTAATTATAATCAATGCCCAAGTAAATTTTCAAATCTTTCTCTCCTTCCCTTACCATGTCAGTTCTGAACTAATCAGACTCTGATTGTTTTCTCCCAATAATTATCATGAATCAGGCTCTCATGAATCTGGTAACAGCTGAAGAATATCTTTTTGACATCATGCAGCATAATTAGAGCAGAGCAAGGCTTTTTTCATGATTGAATAGCAGGGTTAGTCACACTGATGAGCTCCCATTCCAGAAGAGCCACCACAATGCAGTGCCTGTGCTGCTGCTAACCAAACCACACTGCCTGCTGACCTTCACAGGGAAAACAAAAACCCCCCCAAAACCTAAAAATAGCCACAACACACTGAGATGACCCAAGGGGAATGCCTGCAGTCCTTTACAACACTGTGGGGTTTTGGAAAAGCCCCACAGATACTCACTGCTGCCCAGTGTCATGGGGCTTGCATACATGGAGTCATAAAATCCCATTTTTGACTGGCAACACTAACTGCAGTCTCATGCTGATCCATGCTACAGTCCAACACAGGGATCTCATTAACAGATATCACACTGCAAAGCCCAGAGCTAAACAGATAGAGCCAAAGGTTTRGCTGAAAAACTCATCCCTCTGAAGCATCTCTGGCTCCAAGGAAGCACAGGATGGATAATGGCTATTTTGAAAGTGCAGAGAAGTAATGGCCCTGACAGTATTTTGCTGAGTTACTGGCAAAAGGACAACAAGAATTTAAAAGAATTTTAAAAATCAAGTTTAACAGCATTTGTCACAGATCTTTTTTCAAAGTTTTCTTACAATTTGTGGCCTTAGTTGCCCCTAAATAGTTCTTAAACCCTGTAGAAGTCTCTATCTGTACATCTGTACCAAGACACAAATCCCACTAAAAGGGTAATGCTGACTCCTCCAGAATGAATTAAACTTTGCACTTCCATCCAAAAATACTCTGTCATGGTTTTTTCCCCAATGTAAGTTCTTGCAAAACAAAACAAAACAAATGCTTAAAAAGCAGGACACAGGATAAATAAYGTGTGACCCCACTTCTTTGAGATAACTTTAAGGTGTTAGTGGGCTTTGAGCAAAGAGTTCTGTCTGCTCCTTTTCTTTCAGGATGAGGGTCTGAGGACAGCAGCACTCAAAGCAAACACACATTGTCCTTAGGGGTGCCCTTGGATCCCCAGYGACTCCCAGCCCAGAAGGAAAGGACACATGAGGCAAGGACTGAATCACTCCTCCTCCCTGGTCCAAGATCCTGGAAACATCTGGAAAGCTGGGATGGAGGGCTGGAGCTTTGTTTACTCAATCCTACCAAGCACCTTGGCACCAAAGCCAGCTAATAAAGGGAGGAAACCACGGGAAACTCCAAGGCTGAGGCAGTGATGGGCTGAATTGCACGTGGATTCCTTTCAGCAGGCAGGTGAGCCAGCAGAATTACCTTCCTGGAATGTCACCTATGGACAACAGGCTGGATGGGGCTTTGAGCGACCTGCTCTAGTGGAAAGTGTCCCTGCCCATGGCAGGGGGGTGGAATGAGATCATCTTTAARGTCCCTTCCACCCCAAACCACTCTCTGGTTCTGTGATTTGCAATCCCCTAAACTAGCAGTCACACACATATGCACATAGACCTACTAATTAGTACCTAACATGATGCCAGTACCTCAATTACCTAAAGTGCTGGAACTTTGGAGTTACCATCAACTATTGAGAACTGAGCTACAACCATCTGCAATTCCCACATTTCTGGGGAAACAGAGATAACTCTGCTTCTTTTTTTTTTAAGTTCTTAAAGCAACCCAACCAAATTATTCATTCTATTCAGATGTGCAAGTGTTTGTTGCAACTGCTTTGAATTATTACCCAGCTGGTGGGGATATTCTGCTGAATATTACATCTTACTGGGCACTTGTGTACATAAATTAGCCTTTGGAAGTTAAATAGATAAATGGATAATTTAAACACCGCTGGGACTACTTATTTCTCTCTCTTTAAAGCCTTATTCCCAACTGAGGAGGGCTTTTCTCATGCATATGACTACTATTCAAAAGCAATGGGCTGACTCACAGCACACAGAGCCAAGCATATRTGTCAATTTTAGTAGGCCTGTAACCTTTCCAGGAATAGAGCCTTGGATTGTGCACACTTCAGAGCAGGCACTGAGAGTGTTTAGAGCAAATCTTTGGTGGATACTTAATAAGCATCGTGCTTTCAATTGACCTTTCCTACTCTTTGCCCACTGAATRTTTTACTACATTTAATATAAAAGAGGAGCAAAGAGAGAATTCTCTTTTTTCGCCCCAGTTGTAAAGTTTGTGAACCCTGTCACTGACAGGTGTTGCCTCCACAGAGGGCTGGATATTTCTCACCAGAGCAGCAGTTTCCTCTGGAGCAGCCTCCAAGGTGAGGCAAGGACAGGGATTGTGCTGGCATCCAGCATGCCCTCGATGCTCCCATTATCCATCCGCGTTTGCCACASACAAATCCCTGTCAAGCTGGAGCCACACTCACCATGCCAAGCAGGTGGCCACTCTCTGATTCCCCCTTGCAAAAGCCCCCATGAAGTCCTGAATAAAATGAGATTGCACTCACACCTGCAGCGATTCCTTCACAGATCCCAAAATGAAAGAGCTCAGTTTGCTGAGTTGATTGGCAAAACCCACCCACAGCCACATCTGGCTGCAGTGAAACAACTGAACTCATCTCACACCAACAAATTCTCATCTACCTCAGAGAACAAAAGCAGCAAATGCACTATTTTTTTTTCAGTGTTTTCTAAAAAGTCACCTGAAGTGCATAGCAAGTTATTTTCAAATATCACAGTTCTCATACACTAAATATACCCATTTACATCTACAACCACACACAAACAGCAACAGAAGAAGGCTTATCTGGAATGGTGATACATATCTACTCCGAAGAGAAACCACAGAAAATCCTAAGAAGCTGCAGAAGGAAAGGAAAAAAAAAAACCAAAAAAAACCCAAAATAACACTTCTAAGGCTGAAGTTAGTTACTGTTCAACAGCACTACTGCCATGATCCAGGAGCCAAGAGCTGCTTACTGTTTTATAATGGTCACAGGAAAATTTACTTCTCCCACGAACAGGGACCTGGAAGGTCATACTACTTATTGGCATATTGAACGTGGATATATCTGCTGGAGTCCAGCTTGCTCTTCTCAAGGGGTCCACAGTTAAATGATTATATATATGCTGGCATGTGAAGCTTGGGTGGTTAATTTTAGCTGAAGACATGCATGCACAGTGCTCAGATTTCTGACACAGTCAAACTTTACAAATCCCACCCCTCCTGCAGCTCTTCCCTTACGCCCCCACYGCTCCCTTCTCTCTGTGTCTAACACAGTTCCAATGTTTGGCATCAATTTCAAACAGATCAGTATATTTTATCGTATCAAAGCTATTTACAGCAAGAATAAAGTTTGGCAGGTCTTTTGTGTTGGACACTGCAGGCATTAAAAGAATGATTAAAGAAATTGTTGGGGTTTTCTTTGACTGTTTTATTTTGTTGTTGTTTTGGGTTGTTTGGGGTTTTTTTCACAATCAGGAGGCTTTCTACCTACTATGGAGACAATCCCCTTCCTGTAAATGCTTCTAGAATCTATGGAAATTTATGCTCTGAAAGGGAACCCAAGATTTTGCACGACAAAAACCACCAGGTACACCTCTTTTTAGAACTTCAGAGCATATTTGAAGGTTCTATCCATCACAAACGCAAGCTAAAAAGCATCAGGCTGAACGAGACGTGGAACGGACACACGGTGCAGCAAGGGCTGCCTGCCCTCTGGCAAGACCCCACCATGTGCAAGTCAGCCCTAATTCCATGGTCTGACCACTGTTGCTGGCATTCCTTAAAAATACAGAGAATTGGCACTTGTAAGATGCTTGGCTGGAATTCTTTATATTAAAAAAAAATAACATGGCCGATGCTGCCAAGGTGAGAAGCGAAGGCTGCTTCACCTCCCCTCTTGCCAAGCTGAAGGATAGATGTCTGACATTTTCACTGTTGATTTTTCAAAAGGCACACTCCTGCCAGAGTCAGATCCATGGGGCTCTTTTAAGTGCTCCATGAAAAGCAAACAGCCTGGGAGCCACAGTGTCTCCACATCAGCTCTCCCCCCAGCAAAGCCCCCTCACCGTGGCAGAGGTGGGTGTTTGTTTTTGGGGAGGTGGGGGACGAGAGGGGCTTTGATGGAGTTTGAGGAGAACATGAAGGAGCTGGGAYGTGAAGGAGCTGCTTTACCCAAACAGCACCGAGGGCTGAGGCTCTGATGTGCTCAGGACTGTGCTGTGAGCAACAGCTCTGCCAATGCAGACAGGCTGAGCGGGAGAAGGGGGAGTTTGCACGTGCTCCCCCCAAAATCCTGACCACTGAAGATGGGAGAAGGATCTAACTCCAGGGTGCTACAGCCTTACAGCTTCTGCTGTGAGCACCAACACTCAATGTGATCAGTTCCCAAAGCTCCGGGTACCCTTGGCTCGTGACACTAAATGTGTCTTCTAAACCTTTCTAATAAAGACAGATTCATTTTCTCCATTTGGAAAAGACATGAGAGACTGTTCCAAACAGCTGCTGTAATTTCACTGGTATTTTTCACCTGGGGTCACAAATCTGTGTGTTTGCAGTATCATCTCCTCTGGGCAGAAAGCCATGGCCGCAGGAGGGATCAGAACAGATGAACCATCACTGCTGGATTGGACTCTGAGAAACAAAGGGCAAGGAAAAGATTCCAGGAGATAATAATCTGAAGAGGGCTGGAAATGGAACCTGATTTGCCATGTAGCATTTTAAGAACAAAGTCACTCCTCTATTCCWTCGTCTCTTGATTGCTTAGAGGATTAATTCGTCAAAACAACTTTCACAGATGTGAAGCCACTCCAAGTAAAAATAAAATTGGTTTCTAAGGCACGTCATACTAAACCCTTTCAAGTCCTAGCAGTGTATGAAGATGAAAGTTATCTGATCCAAACACTGAGGCCAGGAAACATTGCAAAAGCTTTTCTTAATTTTTAACAAAATCAGTTTGCTGTGGGGATTAGGGAATTACAGAAATTGGCCTTGGTCTCGCAGCAAATCCTAGCCCTCTTTTAGCCAAGAGGGACCAGCCAACATTCCCTTTTGGGTCTGCTTAGTGCTTGATGGACAAAAATGAGACTTCAAAACCAGGGCCTGGGTAGGCTCAGTCCATATCAACACTGSAGTCACCAGCCAAATATCCTCCTCTCCCACAAACAGAGCATCTAACGCCACTCAAAAAAGAGTAAAAGTCAGCTGCACTTCCTCCCTCACTCCAGAAAATGTAATTTAGCTCAGTGTCCAAGGCTTTTCAGGAGAGGCAATGCCTCTGGGGCTGCCAGAAGCTGGCCAGAGGCAGAGCTCTCTGACACCTGGAACGACATAAAGCAACAGGCAACCAACACATGGATGAAAAATCACTGCAGCTGAGCTGGGAAGGCCAACAATCTATTCATCACTTTATCTGCCAAGCAAGATCAATGCAAAATCTGGAGATGGAAAAGAGGGAAACAAGACCCAAACTTAAGCAAGGACTTGACCACATGATTGCTTCAAGCATGAACTCAGGTCTCAGTTACTGAGTGCACATTTAACTCTTCTGAAAGCAATGCTGAAGAACTGAACAGTACTGAAGTTGGTAGTTAAAGAATTCCATATTAATTCCACTATTTCTAAAGCTTAAGAGTGCTAAGAGTAAGAATGAGAAGGAGCCAATCACCTTTCCAAAGACTTTTTTTATATTCTGCCCATATTTCTAACACACCTCCAGCTTCTGGGCACTGTCAGAAATGGGACAGTTGGCTGGACAAATCCTAGGTGTGACCTACTTTGGACCTACTTTAAGCTGCATTTTTAAGATAGTGAAAAATATTTTGTGACAGCTGAGCATTAATTTGTGTGGCAGAGACTCCATCCCAAAAAACCACAAAAAGACCAAGAATCTCAGCTTTTCCCATTAGAGCTCATCTTCCTCCTAGCCATCAAAATAAACAACCCATCTTTCAGAAAACTTCAGATAGTTTTAAAAAAACTAAAGTGCCAGATCACCAGCATTTTTAAAATCTGGTCCTCACTTTTCAGTAGAGAAAAAGGAAATATTCATAAGTATTTGTATCAACATACAGGTGAGAGGATGCAGCCCACACAGGTGTCTGTCCCTAAAAGTTTTGTTCATGAGATCTTGAGGTAAAATTCTTGCATTTGAATACACTAACAACCATCTACACATAGGTGGAAGCATTTTTGATTTTGTTATGTCATTCACTATATTGCCACACAGCCCAAAAATCAGGCTACAGAAAAAAGCTTCCTGCATACCTGGGATCACGAGGGGTTGGCCATATTTTACAGGAAATGAGGTCATCTTCATAAATTGTTCCTGCTAAGCACTTACAAGTTGYTTCTTTGTTCCTTCCCCAAACAAAAAAACCAAAGTGCTGAATTAATTTCCACAAACATAACAAACCTAATCTAATGGTCTTGCAGTTGGCCATCTGTTTCACAGATACAAATCTAACTGAATCTCCCACTGGCTGATAACTTTCTAAATTACATTAAATTGTCAATGCTGACCCTGCTTCCAGCTTAGTTCCTCCTGCTTCCATTTAGGAGCTGGGAGTGATTTCTGTATCATGATCTATATGCCAATTAGACAGAAGAAAATTGGCAATAGATAAAGCTGCACATTTGGCACTAGATCAGATTTAAAGGGGCAGAGAAAGGCAATGTCCCCAGCTATGATGCAGACTAARGGAATATAGGAAAAAAGCTCCAGAGTGCAGATGTTATAGAAAAAATTTTAGTTCTCCCTTCTCCATTACAGTCTGCATCACAAAGACCTTTTCAATCAAATGTACTTCTTTATTTATAAATAATTAAGGAATACCCCTCCTAATGGGAAGGAGCAAACCTCTGTACCTAAGTTTAGCTTAGCACTGTACAAACAATCAGTAATCTTATCCCTGAAGGCCACTTACAGGCAGTCTGGCCAAGACCCCAGTTACCAATTCACTGCCTTTGGGATGAAGAATGATTCCCTGCATGATACAAGAGGAAAATTCTGCTTTTTCATTTCCCACTGACCTTATGCCTTGTTGGGGAAGGAGGGAAGGGGGATGCCACTTCCATCAGAGCCAGCTGGTGGGCACTGCTGCAGGCAGGATGCTCATGGACTCACAAAACCACTGGCCTGATCTGTGATGGCAAATCCTATGCTCCTAATTAGAGAGGTTCACTGAAGTGACACCAGCCTGTGCTTTCATTGATCGGGCAACTAAAATCAATGCTGTAGGGTTTTGTTAAAAATTCTGATACTGAACTTTYAACACCTCATTTTACATTAAAGAAAAATAATCTGGTAAAGTAAAACTTGCAGTAGACCAGAATTAATAATTTAAAAATATATTTTATGGTTGATCAGGAAGTGACAGTACAGGCACAACTCCCACAGGTACAGGAGATTTGAGCATGTCTGGGAGCCTCCTCACACAGCCATCAGCTACTTAAAGGCCTCCTGTACCTTCCTGAAAAAAAATCATTCAACCAAAAAGAATAATTCTTGCACTGCTCCTGTAGCTTTCTATAGAAATATATATATAGCACAGTCCTTTAATAGAACTGTCATGAGGCAGATCAACTGTAGGCTTCATCTATTTCCAGCAGAAAGAGCTTTAACATAAAGATATTTAATGGGAATTTCCATTAAACAGCATGGAATGCTGTTTAATGTTTCCATTAAACAGGCCTACACCAGGCTAAGACTATTATCAGTTCCTTATGATTTTTCTTCATACATCCCTTTTTAAAATGCAGATGGCTGAAATACTTCTATTATTATTAATAGTCCTTCAAGAATTCTAAGGCAGCAAGGAGGCTGATCAAAAGACCSGCAAGCTCTGGAAAATTTAGAAAGCACAAGGCAATGACAGCAGCCTATCCTCACTGGGGCCCCCATCACTCAAATTCAAAGGTAATTTTACACACACCTACACAGTCCCTCTCTCTGTTTGATATCCTGCATTTAGTCCTGCTTTTGCCTGAACACCTACACCCAGGACAGTGTTACTCCARTGCTAAAATTAGCTGAGTAAAAGGTTTAGTGAGAAGAAAAATTACACGGAATTTACAGGTAATAAACTCCTGCAGCTAATCTTTGTGGTCATTTTACTGGGATCCACAGAAATCAAATATTKGACCTTWAAAAAAAACAAACAACAACTTGGTAAATGCTCAGTTTTCCTTCAGAGGAGAACATTCATTTTGATCCATGCTGTAGACTGGTCAAATGTTCCCTCAGGATGCAGATGAAAGCCCACCTCTGTATGAAAAGTAAGCATGGTTTAAAGTAACATCAGATAAGAGCAGTGGCTTAGCTGCAGATAAAATCAGAGCAATTTACTGGCAATCATTGGAAGGACAGATCCTCCACACAGGGCTTAGGGACATGAGCAACATCAGCCATTCTTTTCTGCCTGGAGCAAAGGTTGGAGGAAGGAAGAACAAAGAGCATGCTGCCAGTTTGAAAAAGAAGAAAAAAAAAAGTGAATTATGCACTCATATAAAATGTTGATTCAGAAATTAACCGGAGAGGTACTAACACTAGGAGGGGGAAAAAAGGAAAAAAGAGCTATTAGGACTGGCTGCCTGTTACCTACATTGAACAACTATTATTTACAGTAATAGTTACTTACCCGGTTCTTTGTTAACTACAGTTCAAGCTCTGTACTCTTAAAACTTCAGAAATAAGCCAAAAAAAGACAATTTTAAAAGGAAAAAAGAAAGCTGCAGCAGCTGTTGCAGCATTACGTTCAGAATCTAAACTACGTTTAGGTTACAGATCACTTTTTGCAAAAGACAGGTTAAGAGCATCATCTAAAAGCTCAATTGCAACAAATTGATTAAGCTGTGGGCAAATGGTTGAGTTGTGAATGAAAATTAAAACAACTGTTAAAACAACCTGAAAGAAAAAGCAGCTCGGTTCTTGGATTTGGGATTGGCTGTTTGAGGTCTTTCTGGTTTTGTGRGTGGGTTTTTTGTCTGATTTTGCTGATGTTTTTTGAACAAAACAATTCTATTGCTGAATTTCTTAGAGCTGTCATTTTTGCAGTGTTTGTTTTATACCTTTAGCAACACTTCTGTTGAAAATTTTGTTTATGCAATCCCACAACGATTATGAGGTTACAAACTCATTTTTACCTCCACAAATAACCTTCCCAGAACCTCCTGCAGGTTTTCTCCTGAGCCACCACTGCTGGACTCTCGAGGAGCGAGACTGCCAAGGCATCAGCCTTTCACCCCTGGCTGCATCTGGAACTAGAACACGCCCAGCAGCCTCAGCAAAATGACAAATCCCTGCATGGAGTACAGGCTGGGACACCCTGGGAGCATCGGGAGGACAGATCCATGCCGATGACAATCAGTGGTTCTGGGCCACCAAACATGGACATCATTTTAAGGAGGTGAGTGACACTTCCAGGCACAAATCAAGGGAGTGCAGGCTCGTCCCCATCAGAGTGACTCTGACTCAAAGGCCAATAAAGAGAAAACATCTTACTGAACTATATTGGAGCTGACAAAGGCAGCAGCTGCTCTGCTCCACTGGGCAAATTTATATCTCCAGGAGGTGTTGGGAAAAATGGATCCTTAGGGGAATTACTGTCAGCTCATCCTCTCTTGCCACAAAGCTATCCAAGAGATCCTGAAGAAGAAACCAAGCAAATCAGAGCACAATTTAGCTTTTAAAACATGAGAAGTTCACAGATTTACTCGGAGTTGCACACAGAGGTACTTCTGAAGAGCASAGAGAAACACCAGGAACTAACATTTCCCAGCACACTCTGTAAAGAATATCAGTAAGTTGGAACAGTAGTGCCTTCAAAAGATACAGATCTCTTTATTATGATTCAGAAGCTCCTAGAGGATTTGAAGGATGCATGTTTTGGCATGAGGTCCTCAAACCTCATTTTATTAGTGCATAAGGGAAAAATTTACCRCTACTACTACTACAACACAGTTGGCCAAAGAAATAATTATTGAGTATGAACTAGCTTAAACAATAACTGGTAAAAATCAGGATTACTTGAAAAATGAGCAGTCTTACATACTGAGATATTGAGTTGCACAAAATCAAACAAGTGAAAAAAGCCCCGAGAGTCCATGTGGTATAAACCACAGCATGGAATACTGCTGCTGTTTGTACACTAAATCAGGCCTCTCCATGCACTAAGGGACTAAGTCTGTGCAGTTTTGTAGGCTGACATTTGTCCAGTGTTTTGCAAATCAATAATGCAGAAAGCAAGCTCTCAGCAACACATTCTGAACGAAGCATTTACAGACAATTTAACTGTATTTAGTACACCTGTTCCTGTATTTCTACACTATCCATTTTTCCTTTTTTTAGTATAACTAGTAGTAAAGAGCACGCTAAAGTATTCTGATGGTCTAAATGAGTTTTTGTAGTGTTTTAAACACTTGTGTCTATTTAGTGCRACCCTTTATGTTTACTCTTTATACAAACTAGGATGTGACAAAGCTTGGATAAGGGATAAGGGTTAGGGGAGGGCTTTGCACATTCTTCATGACACCTGCTTTGCACTGACAACATTTTGTTCTCCCAGCTCTCTGCAGATGCTTGTATCAAAAAGCAAATAACCCAAAGATCAGATTAGCAGCCTGATTTTTCCATGAGGGCAGCTAAGACTGGCAGACCTGTGAAAGTACTGAGTAGCCCTGAGACCAGCCTCCACCCCCAAGAAGGATTAAACACAATTAGCATCAGGAAAGCAGATGTCTAACAAAGTAATAAACCATAATTTTTACACAAGGTTAAAATTTTCCCTCTCCTTTCCTCTGTTCAGCAAATGATCCATGGCTCCCAAATGTATCTCTTTGCTGCTTTACACCACCTCGAGACTCCTTTATTCTCTCATCAGTCAATTCATTGGCAATCACTTGTCAGTGAAAAAGAAAAAAAGCAAAACAACAAAAAAGCTTGTCGAGMAAACGCCAGAGAACATTAAATTAACCAGTCAAAGATCAGCAATGAACAGCTGACACCAAATTGAACCCAACACATGGCCCCATTCACATTATTGTTAAACACACATAGCCAATCACTCTGCCTTCAAAATTACATTAAAAGATCTCTATTTTATCAAACAAAAATATTTGCTTGTGGATGAATAGTCAGCCTAACATTAAGTACATCATAAAAAGTAAACTATTGCTTTCATGCAGTTGGGATTAAGGGTACTGTTTTACCTCTGAGTACAAACTAAATTATTAAGCATWATTATTAAGCATTTTCTCTTTAGCTCAAAGAGACCCGAAGTATATTTCTGTGTACTTCTATTTGTGTACAAAGTGTATAATCTTACAGGAAGGCCTCCCAAGCACCCACTCAAGACTGTATGAAATTTGTTGCCTGCTTGGTGGAGTCACCTTACACCCCCAGTACATCAGGGCAGGATGTGATCTCCAGTGCAGGGCAGCCAAGTCCCTCACAGCTCATGGGGACATCACGCAGCCTTAGCAGAACAGGTCCCAAAATGACCCAACAATCAGCAGCCCCTTCATGCTTGCTTCTCCCAAAACAGCGATTTCAGCTTCTCCCATCAGCACCCACCTTCCCCCAAGAGCACACACATCTTCTCCAGCCTTGCTGAGTAGAAATGGCATTTGGCACGGCAATTGCCGACTCCAAAATGGAAAAATCAAATATCACACACTACAAATGCACTAAAGGAAGAGAGAAACCTGATGGTTTTCTGCCCTGGCAGCAAGGGCCATTCTGTGCTGGAGCTGTTAATCAGTTAAGGACAGGTTATATGGGCACAGAGATAGAACTGGATGTGGATGTGAGGGCAAGGAACATAATTAAATAAATCCCCATTCTCTCTCAACATAGGAAAAAGCCAACCAGGCAATATTTGCAATATTTTAAACACAGAGTGTTGAAATGACACATGAAAAAAAAAATCATATTTACAAGAGACGAAGGTACCCAGACTGGCAGGTGTGTTTCCTTTTATTCCTTGAAAATGACTTTTTCAGCACTAAGTAAATCTCTCTATGCCTGTCACCCCTCCCACTCCTTGTCTTATTTAGGTAATAATTCTTAGACATGTTTATACTACACRCCTCCAGAACAAGAGCTGCCACTTGAAGTTTCAGCAACACCTCACGCAACTTGGTTGTGATCTCAGTAAATCAATCCAGGCAATCTACTTAAAATTTAAATAAAGTTTTTCCAAAGGGCACAAGTTTGCCTCCTGAATCCATATTTAGTCATGAAAATGTTTCCACAGAAGGCCAGAACAGATTACTTGTTCCCCACAGACATCCTCATCAATCCCAATATCCTGGATTGTGGACCCTCTCCTAATGGAAATGTTCCACTGCAACGTCTTAAACCAGAATCAAACAACAAATAATATTTCTACCTTCTGAATACTAAGGCACGTATCACAAGAGAACAAAGCAGCACCTGCGTGGTTTTGGAAGTCTCTGCCAAAACCAAGCCACAGTCAGGTAAGCCTTTGGAAGTGCTGGTCTTTTCACATGCCCTGTACTGAATGCAC
>JACDOX010000388.1:191017-284129 GCA_014549065.1 Cardinalis cardinalis | reverse complement strand
AAAAAAAACCACACCAAAAAACCTCTGAGGATTTCTTTAAAAAAAGGAAAAAAGGAACCAGTCCGTATGGCAAATCTCTGAATGCAGAGCAGAAAATCCATTGCCTTACAATGGCCAACTGTTTCACAGGTGATCATTATCACATTCCAGTGTGGGCACAAGGGTGAGATGCCAGAACACTGACACCACTCCACCACCTGAAACCRGACACTCAGGAGAGCTCTAGAAGCTCTCCAGTGCTTCATTGTAAAAGACACTGATGAAAAAAAAGAGATATACAATTATTGCTTAGTTCAGAAGTCTCGTTAAACCCTTCCCCACCAAAACCATCCTCTGTCCTTCACTTTCACAGTACTCACCCTGATAAAAGTTCTGTAGCATCGATTCTTAGCCAACAAGATTAGGATGGTTATAATAAAATTAGAAGCAGCACAGATAATCTATAAGGAATTTATGTTTGTCATTTCAAAATAAAAAAGCAAATCCACGACGACAATAAACAAGGGTATTTGAAGTAAGACTTTTCAGACAGAAAAGTAACACAGAAAACATCTGAGCAGTCACAGCCTCACCATGATGGCCCTAAGCATGAACTATTTGCTAATAAAAGAAGGCAAGTACTGGTCGAGTGAGAGACTTAATCCTTACTCACATGCCAAATTTTTAAATTAAGGATATATTAAAACCCTCGTGCAATGTGTAATGCCCTGGGAAGACCTCATGTGAAACATCTCATCTCATTCTTGCCACCTGTATTCAAGAAGGAAGAATTCAGACCAGAAACGGTACAGAAAATGACCTTGGAAATTAGGAGAAAGTCTTGTGAAAGAAAACTCTTAGAATTATGTTTATTTGAACTTCATAGTAAGGGGTTCTTTGCCCAGAACACTGAGGAGGAGGAACAGAGCAGCCAGCAGACCTATTGGCACATCTCCCCAAAAGCACACAAAAGGCTGTGAGAGTCAGAGCAGATGAGGCTGGAGGAGGATCAGGGGCATCTTTCCACCAAGCACCACTGCAAGCCAAGTGGTTTTCAGATTTTATAGCCATGGAAATATTGAAATTGTTACACTAATCAGAACACCRTAACAGCAAAGTCTGACATTGATTAAAACAAGAAACCCTCATTCTCACATGCTATTAAATACCATCTGCATCTGTCCCTATGCGGGGTAAGATGACTGCAGAGCAAGACTTTGCACAAAACCACATACAACAGGGAGTGAAAGAAATAGTAAGGCTTTTAGAAAAGTGTATGGAATTTTTAATCATTCCTCAGTGCCCTATGAGGGAAAGAAGTAAATAAACCAAAATCAAGCTGGAATCCCAAAATGCATCCTGTACCAGAACAGGAATGCTTTTTGAAGGATCACCTACCTCAAATCCCTTTCCAGTCTGTTTACTGCCATAATCCCAGAACAGAATTAAATGAGGCTCAAACYTCTGCACATGGATTCTAAATTGAGACAGACAAACGTATTAATCTGGAATATTTCAGAAAGCCTAAACCAAGCAACATAYATCATCTATGTATATWTTTAGATTTGCATTTCTGAAACTCSTTATGTAAGGATTTTTTAAATGATATCTGCATTGAAATATGACATGCATAGCTTGTAACAAAGCAGTTATAATATGGCATTTATTTATCTTGAGATATAAACATCTGAATATGCACATTAAGTCATTTTCATGTGTTTGTTTTCAACTTACTTTGATTTCTGTAATGACATCAACTCCTTAAATAACTAATACTGTGGCATTTGCTGGGTCCCCAGGATGAAGGAGGAATTGATGAATCTGACTCCATGTTCTTAGAAGGCGAATTTATTATTATATTATATTATATTATATTATATTATATTATATTATATTATATTATATTATATTATATTATATTATATTATATTATATTATGCTATACTAAAGAATAGAGAAAGGATACAGACAGAAGGTTACAAGGAATGAGAATAAAAACCTGTGACTGCTTCCAGAGTCCCAACACAGCTGATGGTGATTGGTCATTAAGTAAAAACAATTCACATGAAACCAATCAAACATGCACCTGTTGGCTAAAACAATCTCYAACCACATTCCAAAGCAGCAAAACACAGGAGAAGCAATCAGATAATTATTATTTTCATTTTTCTCTGAGGCTTCTCAGCTTCCCAGGAGAAGAATCCTGGGCAAAGGGATTTCTCCAGAAAATATGACAGTGAYATAATACAATTTAAGATATTTAGATTTTTAGAATATTTAAATATCTATGTATTGTGCAGAAAAAAACACACACTGTGCTGGGCTGTCCCTGGCACGTGCATGCACACAGTACTTGTATCTGGGAATTTATTTGTGTGATACAAGTGCTGTCATAAATGATCCAGGTCACTCCTAGAAGGTGTGTGGASGCTTCCCTCTTTGAAAGAGAGCCTGTTTCAGCTCCTGCTGTGGTGATTAGAAGCACCCCGCTGTATTTTGATGTCTTTAGAGAATACTCATATGCCCACATTGTCCTTTTTTTTTTTTTTCTGCCAAGAAAACAGATTTTTCTCTATCATGGTCAACCCAACAGCCATTTTTTCCTTTGCACCGATCTTTTGTAAATGAYACCACAAGTGTGTATAAGATTCTGGGCGAGGTTCCACCTGCCTCCTGATAGTTTCACTGCTTTCACACCTCCTTATCTACTGACACAGGAACTGGTCTGCCTTCTGCACAGCCTCATGATGCTGCAGGTCACAGCTCTGCTGTCCTCTCCTGACTTTTTCCTGACTGATCCTCGGAAAAAGAGCTGTGTGCTCYTGCAACAACACACTGTCTGCTCACAGGCTTCTGTGTCAAAAGAACATTTCCTTAGCTGTGTGATTAAACAGAAGTGTGGGGAATGTATGATTACATGCAACAGCCTTTTTCAGACACATCCTAACCTATGAAACACTGAATTATACTTTACTTTAATCTCTGTATAGTGCCAGCAACTAAGCCTTCGATCGGGACATCTAACAACTGGCTGAAGTTCCACACTTTTTGGCTTGGAAAAGCTGGGTAACAGGTTGTGATCYGATTCCAACACCAAGTCAACAGTCAGCTGCAACATAATGCTGTGATCATTCCAACAAACTGCTTATAAGCACTAATAGARATGGCAAAAGCTTAGGGAACTGCAGGAATTTTTTCCCTTACTTAATGAAAACTATTGTTAAGTCAGCTAGCAAAAATAGCCCTATCAAATCAAAATTTTGCAAATCTCTTATCAGCCCAGTCAATYCTTCTCTCTCAGTTTTTAAGTTAAGCACTTGAAAATCTCTTCCAGAATGAAGTGWTTCTTCCAAATAAGTATGTCCCCTTTGCTGTATGCTCCACATCAGCCCAGAAGGCACACAGAGATAAGAGAATTAAAGGGAAATGTTTAATAGAAGAAGTCATATGTAAACCAGGACTGAAATTTTACACATAGAGATAAACTTTTTAACACTCTCTTCAGAGAGGAAATTTTGAATTAGCTCAGTATTTTACAAGAATAACGTTTTTCCCCCATTTTTTTTATTTGCATGAACATGTTTTAAAAATCCAGTGGTTTACCCAGCTTAAGGCCTGTTAACTTGTGCAAACCCCGGGTGCTGATCCAGCTGGCACCACTCACCCCAGCACATGTTGGGGGTGGTGCAGAGCAGGAGTCATTCCTTTTCCCCAGCCCATATGGACATGGTCCATCTCCTCCTGCACCTCCTGCTCTTCAGCAGGAGCRATTTTCCTGCTCTTTGGATCTCAGGGTCTCCTATGGAGCAAGGGCAAGGGTAGGAACACTAAGGGGCACCCACACCCAGAGCCTGTCTGCTGCTGTGGAAATGAGAATTTGGTCCTGCTCAAAGGTTACAGCACAAATATACAGTGCTCGTGCAAACACATGGACCTTTCTTTTCTCTCATGTTAGTCAACACTTTAAAATCAAAGCTGAAAATAGTTATGGGGAGAGAAAAGTCATGAAAGAATTATATCTGCTTAATAGTAAGTACCATTCAAAWTTTTTAAACTGAAAACAGAAACTGAAAAAATAAAGGAGACAGCAAGAGCTGAGCAGCCTTCAGTTTTCTCCAGCTCTGTATAATCCATAAGTCTGATCTCAAATGAGAAAAGACAAAAGCTACAAAAGTTACAAATAAACTACATTAAATAAAAACCTATAATGCTCAAATTTTTGTGCATCTAAAACCTGTTTTTGAAACACTATTATGATACATTTCACAACAGCCTCTGCTGACATTACTGTGGCTCTCCAGTCAAGTTTCTTTTACTCCATTCAAAGAAACAAATCTTTCAATATAGGCTTATCCTGCAGTCATTTATTACACTATGTCAGACACAGAATGCTTCATCTTGAGAACACATACATAGAGTTTTCTTTCATTAGTTTCTTATGAGCTCAAAAAACCAAATGAACAAACAAAAAAGAAAAAAAATCCAACAAAACAAACCCAAACATCCAAAAAAAACCCCAAYGTAAAACAAACCAACCAAACCACAAAAGAAAACCCACCCTGGAAAGGTTATCTACTGCCAGTAACATACTGACAGGTTAGTTAACATGTTTTTACTGATACAATAGCAGGAAAAACCTCATAAAAGGCTGCAACATTCTCATATTTGTATACGTTGTATACACACGCTACAAGGCTGGGGGCTTGTAGGATATGAATGGGACAATTTGAACTTGGCAGAAGGAACCAGGATCACATGCTTTTTACAGCCCCTTGTGAATTGTCAAAGCCATAAAATAGCGAGTGGGAACGATCCTTGTATGGATTACATCAGAAAAAGGTGTTTGCRTTAAGGTGTGAAGCTGACTCAGAACAGTTAAACAAAAAGAAGGAGCRAGTCTACCCAGAAATATTGTTAGTCTCAAATGTAAAGTGGAAATAAAATCAAACATTTGTTTTTAGAAACCCAGGAATAAGGAACTCTGAGGTCAAAATAATTTTGTTTATCAGCTGTGCACAAGTCACTCAGCACAAATAGGAGCAAGCTACACAATCCATTCTTCTTGTCCCATGAGTTGGCAATACCTTAGCGAGTGGACATAGTCTATTCAGCAAGAAAATTCTCTTGGTTACTCTCTGGCCACTCCTCTGAATATCCAGTAGTAACATCAATATGCTCCAGAGAGACTGGCAAGAAACCGGACAGGATGGCCCAGGAAACATACACACGATGAAAGCAACCTTGTGGTTTGCAGCTAATTCAAGATGACAAGATGGCAGCTGAATGGATTGTATAGTGTGTGACAAAAATTAGGCCACCCTCCCCCAAAATTATTCAAGGATAATATTATGAAAAAGGAGCTCCCAACACAAAGTTTCAGCAGAGTTAAATACTTACTCCACATTGCACCCTTATGGCAACATCACCATTTTTACGAACTTATCTGAGTAAATCTTGCAGGATCTGATATTTGGAGATTCTGTGATAACAGCAGGCAGATAGATTTATCCCTGGCTGCCTGAAAAGCCCTTTATTACAAATCTGAAAAAACCCTAAGTTTCCACACTCTGAATCTTACSATTTCAACCACCAAGTGATTTCTGCCATCACCACCCAAAACTGTCAGCAGAACGTACCTGACTTTTGTCAGCACAGCAGCCATAATCAGCTCACCCTAAGCAATGGCTGGCAAGCATTTTCTCATTCTTTTTTCCACAGAAACCTCAGTGGACCAAAAGAAGGAGGAGGAGAGAAGGCAGAAAGGCAAGATCTGAGGTATTTACTTTGACACTCACTTAGCTGAGGATTATTTATATATATATATATATATACACAATTGAAAGACATACATATTATATATATTATATATACTATATACATTTTATCTCTTATATATAACGTTTATATAATTTATATATTGTGTATATTAAATATAATACAATATAATATATATAATGTATATATACACATAATATGTATGTATACACATATGTATATATACATAAGATGTATTTATATTATATCATATTATATTATATTTACATATTATATAAATAAATATGTATATATACATCTATATTGTTAAATAAATAATATATAAATAATCCTTAAATACATAATATATATTATTTCTAAATATAATTTTATAATACACATAATAAATTATATGTATAGATTTATATATATAATTTTATATATAAAAATAATCCTCAGCTAAGTGAGTGTCAAAGTATAATAATATCTATAATAAATATAAATAAATTATATATAAATAAACTATACACACATATATATATTAAAGCTGTCTTTCCTTGATCCACTTTACCAAGACAGACCAACCAAGGAAGCGTTCTGCACAAAGCTGAGCCAGATCCCTGCCAGGCCCCCCGAGACAGCATCCAGCAGAGCACGCCAGGCAGGAGGCGGTCCCACAAGGCAAACCTCTGCAATTCCCCAGTTACAGGGGCAATAAATGTCTGCTGCTGGACACGGAATGCGGGTCCAGCAGGGGTATGGGGGGAAGGATTTTATCTTTTCTCCTCCTGGCCATGCAGTGSGTAAATCCAGCACTTTTCTTCTACTCTGAGCATCACTCGCATTTTGTTGGACACCACCAAGTATTTAATTTCTCACATCTCCTTTTCTCTGCTTGAATTCATAGCTCAGCTCTCACAGGTGCTGGTGCTGCTGGCGCAGCCCGCTGGGGGCGGGTTTAAAGGCCAATGTATATGCAAAGACCTTGCAATACACCTGTGTACAYAAGCTCTTTCTGCTTCCTAAAGGGYTCTTTGCATACGAAAAGCGAGAGAAAGGACTCACTTTAACCTCCCGCCCAAAATACTTGGCTTCAGCAGGAGCCAGGCTTGGGCAACCCCCACACAAAGCCGCCAACTTCCACTGCCAGCTCGCAAATTCATTATTCCAGGGGCTACTCATGCGTGAAATATCCGAAACTATCCGATCCCCCCACGTGAAGGGCTGCCGCTGTATGCAGAGCTGAATACTCCCTCACTAACACGTGTTTATCACCTCATTCCTTGCGAGGAAAGTGTGTAAAACCAGAGATTGTTRCATTACCGGCCCCGCTATAAATTTCTTTGATTGCAGAGCCCGATAGGAAGAGGTGCTGGGAACCTTTAACTCCCACGTGGGCTTCAACAGAGTTTTCACACATAAAGGCTAAAGGATTAGACCTGCAGCAAATCCTGCGGCTTTATTATAAACTTCTCAAGAAAATAAATCGTTCCTCTAAAAACTGCCTAGAAATGTAAATTTCTTTGTTTAAATAATCTGCCAGAGAGACAGAGAAAACACATCTAAAGCTATCTTGGACAGCCACTGTCTTGAGATTCTTTACATCAAATAGCTTAAAAAAAAAAAAAAAAAAAAAAAAGCTGCTGATGAGAAGTCTCTCTAAGTTTTGATCAGAGTTTATATCTCGGTACCGACAGTAATTCAAGCAGACAGGCATGTATATATACGTTTTCAGGGTTTTCTGAGCTGATTTATGCTGCAGGAATGGAGCAGCCACACATTTCATACTTACAATGTGCAGTGGGGTTTTTTACTTTTCAGGAAAGGAGAAGAAAGAAAAGGGGATGGGGGGGAAAGGGGAGGGGGAATTTAAAAACAAAAACTATTGAGCAAACAAAACTCCAAATGCTCCCAGGCGACAAAATTATTCCAGCAAAACTGAAAAAGAGAAAATTGCTTCCAGGAAGAAGAAAACGAGAAGAAAGACAGTAAATAAATGAAGATGAGGGGAGAGGGCTACACACATAACTCATGCTTCGGTTCTTAGTTTTAAACGAGATKAAACAACAAGCAGACCTAAACAAGCCCAAAATATGATTTAATAAGCAACAAATCCGGCTGCGACTCCATAGCAAAAGCGGATCCGCYCGGAGAGCGCATCGCAGCAGCAGCCCGGCCACCCTCGGTACCCCTGCTCGCTGACGAGAACCGCGCAAAGGGAATTCTGCCTGGACCAGCGGCAGTCCCGGGTGTTCCCGAGGGGCTCCCGAGCTCCTTACCAGCTTCATGGTGCTGTTGTTCTGCTCCCAGCGCCACAGCATCACGCTCATGGCGGGGCCGGCACCTGCCGCGCCCCGGGGCTGCCCGCGAGTGCCCCGGGCCGGGCCCGGCCATGCCGGGGACACACGGGCGGTCCCCGCGGCCGGGGGAGGGTCCTCGCACCCCGGCCCGGGGAGGGGTTTGGCACAGAGGCGGGGAACTCGGGGGAAACAGCCCAGCAACATTGGAAAACGGAGATGAACCGAGCGCCCGGCCGCGTTTCAGCGAGGCGCTTAAGGGTGCCGGGCGCGTTTTAAGCAGAGCTGCGAATTACAGGGGTTTCTTCCCGTTTTGACAGGCTGGCTCTGTTAAAAGCACAGCTTCTGCATTTGGCCCTGCTTCCACTCAAGTTTTATACTCAAGCCTGCTAGGGTGGGAAAGGGCCAGGCTTGCCCTGAGTGAAAGGGAAGAATATTCCGCCTTAAAAATGATTCAACAGGTGGAGCATCGCTGATCGGCTTCAGGAACATAAACAAGAGAATAGGGAGAGTGTTTAGAATAATTAGTATATCACAGTTTGCCACATCGTATTTGAGATGCAGCTCTTAAAGATCTTTGTAAATGCCTGGCTATTCCACAGGTGCTCTCCTGCACCCCTCTGAAACAGCTCCCCTGTTCTCCTGGAGCTCCTTGCTCAGACAGGACACTCAYCTGTGGGAGGATTCATGCCTGCTCTTGCCCAAGGTCCTGTGAAATCACCATGAAATCAGTGGGAACCACACTCCTCACCCTTCTGCTCAGCAGAAGGTGCTACACYCCATAAAGGCCAGGGAAATATGGGGAATTAAAACAGGAATTCCCCAGGGTACCCTTTTCACACCCTCTCTCCAAATACAAAGTTCTCCAAAGAGAACTTTGCTGGCTACAGGAGAGGAGGCAARAAATTAGCACAGGCATAACCCACAGCCAATGGATCCAGAGCCCACAAGCACTTCAATATAATTTTCTAATTGTTAAATCATTTAATAATCCTGTAAAAAGATATTAAAACATTTTTCTTAACATTTTAATCAACCAAATTGTACTCAAAGCAATCCCTTTCTTATCTGAAAATTCCCCTTTTGTATGATTTTACTGGCAAGGCTGCTTCATGTATCCACTCAGTATGTTGCTGAAGAAATACAATAAATCAGTAAATTGGCATTTGAAATTCTGTAAATACACTTTTTCATAAGGCACACATGCCTTCTCACTGAAGTCGTTTTCCCTCACAGTTATGCTTCCACCACTTAAAGATTTAATTTTTTCAGTCTGTAATTGTTCTCTTGTTCTAGTTTATTATTTTAAGTGATAATGAAAAAGGAATAATTATTGAAACAAACAATCATATATTCCTGCACTGTAAAAATAATTGCCCTACAAAGTCTGGTAGCTTGAATAGCTGTGTACAGAGAAAGAGCTGCATGTTGAAAGCACTCAAAGACTTTATGCACACAGGTTACCTTTGAACCATAGAAGTAAAATCTGAATCCTCTTCTGAGAATAAAGAACTCTTGTTCTTTTCCTTCAGGCCAATGTGGACCAAAGCCCTAGCACAGCCAAATCTTCCCAGCCAGCCCTCTGCGTAAGCGAGTACCCTGCTGAAAGGTCATTCCTACAACACTCAGAAGAGGGGAAGGTCACAGCCCATTCCAGGGCTTGAACATAAGATGTATGGTCTTCAGGAGGGTCACAGGCTGAGACAAAAACCTGCTGACAGACTCATGAATGAGGGAATGAATGCGTGCACTGGGAGGGAGAAGCCTGGGTGCGATGCCAGAAGGRTTTTCTAAGAGCATCTCACAGCACCTTGGAGGAGCTGCGGTGCCTGCGGCAGCTGAGCTGCGCTTTGTCCCCTCCCWGCTGCTGGCCCAGAGGGAGCATCCAAGGGCTTCCCATCCACCTGCTGGCATCTGCCTGAATATCATGACATGATGGTGCTCTGCTTCCAAAAAACAYGCCAGCTTCAGGCAAAGAACCAAGGGAACTGAGACAAGTGGAGCTTTACACTGGCAGGATTACGGCCTCTACAAAGGGCCAAGACAACCCACAGCACAAGTCAGCCTTTCCTCAGACACTTCCTAAGCCTCTTAAAAGGTTGTTGATGATCTGCTCTGCCAGTTTGAACAGCCAAATACTTTCATTCAACACTCAACCTGGTGCCAAAATCAGGAAATGTAAGAAACAAAGGAGAGGCCTTAGAAAATGGCAGATTTTTGTCTACCATCACCGGGAAAAACTCAATTTCTGGGACCCAGGGAACAGAGTAGAGCCAAACTGCCCCAGCTACAAAAAGCAGATTAAGAGACCAGATATGGATGGAAGGACTCTCCAGCCAGCCCGTCTTGCTCCTTTGAACACAGTTTTCTGTTTTTACATTAACTAAAATGTGGCTCATGCTTGAGTATTTTCTCATTTTATCCCTGTTTGAGCCAGCTGAGCACACTGAATGTGGACAGAGACACATGTAATCACCCTGAAATACTAATAAAGCAAAGCTCCTGAGGTCAAAGCGTAAGTTCTGTGCCTCCCAATCACTTTTTAAGCTAATTAATATCCTTAACTAAAATCTGTATTGCTTTTAGATACTTTTATTTTATGGATTTTCCCAAGCCAGCCTTGATTTGGGATGAAGATCCCTTGCTGATAGCGTTGCCAGGTGTAACCGGAATTTATTTCTTCCATGAAAAAGTAAGACTTTGGAGCTGCCTTTCATCTTCCTATCTCCCTTTCAGGCTCCCACAACACAGTGAAAGAGATAAGGTCAGGACTGAAGCTGGTAAAACCCATGCATGACCTCTTGGCCCCTGGCAGAATCACGGCAGGAGTTCCTCTCCAGTTGCAGTGCCCGGCTTTGCTGACAGATTCAGGAGATGCCTTTCCCATACAATGCCCAATTTCAAAAGAGAACAAGGACCAGATATTTGCCTATATTTGAATCCTTTAAAACCATAAAGCATTCAAGCTCTCTAAGCCTTTATTATGATCTTCAGCAACACATACATGATGACATGGGGTCAATATTAAGTTGAACCTTCAGGAAAGGACATTATTTACAGCACATTATTAAAGTGCTGAACAATACACTTGTTGCTCACCAGCAAGCCTTCAATGACACAGAAACATGTGTCCCCAGCAAACCCCGTGCTCTAATGAGACATGATTCCAGATTCCAATGCTTTCCAAATAAAACTGCTGGAAAAACAGGAGGAAACAGGTGTTGGAGGCATTATGAATGAAYTCAGTGCACACAGTCCTTGTCCGTGCAGCGTTTACTATAAAGAAAGCTTGGGGAAATCCGTTCAGTAATAATTCATTGTTTGCCTATGAAAAATATGTGTGCTAACAACTTGCTCTGCCGTCATTAAACAAAGCCACACTCCTGTACTTACCCATTACTTTTGCTTTTTAAACACATCAACATTTTGCTGGTTTTTTGTTTGTTTTTTGGTGGTTTTTTTGTTGTTGTTGTTTTTGGGGTTTTTGGGTTTTTTTACTCTCAAAAAGCAAGCATATTAGAGAGTTTTATTGCTGCATTTCAACTCATTTTGGTCAGAAAGACTACAATCTTCTGTTCACTGAAAGCTGGGGTTTTATTTGTTTTTTGCTATATAACATATGTCTTCCTTCTTCCTTTCATGCATTACAGAATGGAAATATCTACAAATTATAATCCTGAAAGCATCCTAGAAATCTTGAAGATGTCAATAACAGTATTTTGCTAAGAATGACGTGGGAGAGAACAGGAGCCTAGCTCATGGAATCATAACAGATGCTCAACCATTTTCATTCCAAAAAAGCCCTCAAAATGGTGTGGAGCAGGAGCCTCTGAATTCAACATTTTCTAAACCAGCAGAAGAGATGCCTTGCACTGAGTAGCACCATTAGAGGACCCAATGAAGGAGTTGCCCACATGGTTACTCTTGATTTTCAGCAGTTGTTGGGAGGTTCTGGAGGACACAGAGACAGCTGGTGCTGGGTACCAGGTCAAAGAGAACGAGATGGCCTTGATAGTCACAACCTCCTACCAGTCCCAGACAGAAGTACAAAAAGAGACAGAAACTCAATTAATCAACAGCTGAAGCAGACAGTATTATTCCTGGCAAATGAGCATCCTTTCTCTGGAAAACTTGTCTTGTTAAACTGGTATTTTCTGCTGAGTTCACAGGAGCTTACGAAAGCAATATCACAGACGTGATTCTGTGAGGAGGCTCTTGCCTCATTTTCACCTGGCATGGTGAAAACCAGAATAATAACAAATCAACCCAGCAAACATCTGGTGGACTGAAAAGGAGTTAACAGGTTTAACAATACGATATGTGAGAGATTATCCTTACRAAAATAAGCAGCTTGACTGTGTTTCACAGGAATAATTTTCAGCCCTACTTTTCGAAGCAAGTCCTAGAAGGGGCTACAAAATTTGTTGTTGGCACATCAGTAATGGGAGAAGTACATGGTAAAAAAAACATGTTTTTTTTAAAAAGTTCAGTGCACCAGGAGAGAGCATCACAGACGTGATGTGCCATCAGGATGACAGGTTTGTGCTCTGGTGTAGGGGTGATGCAATGCTTGCACATAAGAACAGGGGGTTATCAAACAAGAACAGGCTTTATCACCTGCTGGGTTTAATGCTGGTGGTGTAAAACAGTTCAACAGGTTGAACCTTTGGAGAGGCTTCAGAGAGGAGCCGTGAGAATGACTTAAGGACTGAAAAATGCGGATCACAAGATCCAAACAGCTCCTTTTCATTTGTCAGAGAAGAGAAAGGGCAAACATTATATCATAACATGAACTAATTAAAAAAAAAATGAAAGCAAGTCAGCAGAAGTCATGTGGACTGTTTTATGGAGGAAGTCAGAGTGAATTACCACATTTATTGCTGTCTTATTTATCATCAAAGGTTATTTCTAAGTTCCCGATTAAAGTGTATCAGCAGCCACAGATCTGTTCCGGCTGATCTCGAATCTTTACTACCACCTGACTCCTGCCAGCAACCCAATGTAACATCCAGCAGCTGTCAAGGATTCCRAGGAATATACAAGTAATGGAAACATTCCTGTGCTCCATCCCAAATCCCAGTCTGCTGGTACTCCACAGCTCACCAGCGCACCAAGAAATTGCTGGGTGTCCTAGGGTGACTTTATGATGCTCGTATCCCCTATCCTGTTCTGTTAATGCTGGATATTCTATTCTKTGCCTTCAAGACTGGTTTTGAGAGCAAAGGTGGAGAGAAGAAGCACGGAGTTTGTCAGCAGAGGCTGCACTCCCTCCTCTAAAAGCAACACTCCTCCACATTCTGCGCTGGACTGTGCTGTCTGAGCAGAACAGAGAGTTCCTTTGGTTTGTAGTCGGTTTAGCCAGCTGAGGCAGAGTTTTCCCTGGACTGTTTGATTTCCTTTCCCTTTTCTTRGAACTGTTCCAACCTGCTCCGGCCTGGGGACCTGGGGAGCAGCGAGAGCTTGTGCTTTGTGGCCTCCCGGGGCCTGCTCTGGGCAGCAGCCTTTCCCAGTGCCGGRGGGATTGATCCCAGAGCCAGCAGCCACAGGAGAGACTTTCTGAATTTGTCGTCTCTTCAGAGCGGCCAATGAGCTCTGTCACCTGGTATTGTTCATTTTGTGTGCTAGGGAGCTTTGCCTGTTAAATGAACAGGTGTTTTCCACTTCTGTCCCAGGAAATTTTTCCCAAACTGGCTGGGGAGAGGAGCCACATGGGTTGGCTTTCTGGGGGGGCCCTTCTGGAGGTTTTCTGCCAAATTTGCCCTAAACCAGGTCTGGGGGATTTTTAAAAGAAATATTAAATTCTTGATTCAGAACACAATGTGTTGGGGAAAAAAGCTGCTAAATAAAGTAACAAAAATACCAGTACACTGCATATGGACTGGTTAARCAATGCTGACAATATTAACAAGGCCACTGAGATGATGGAGAGCAGTAAATTCTCACTGTGGTCTGAGGGACACAASTGCTCAAATTGCCACTTCCAACCACCCTGGTCCCACAGTCCAAAGGTCTGAAAAAGACATAATCCAGGGATTATCCTTGCCAAGGAAACCTATGGGTCCTCCTCCAAAAGTCATAGGGCAGTGTTGTCTTTGGATTGGAGCATAATCCCAGCCCACACTTCCAGCTCTGTGACCTGACATGCCCTTCCCCAGTTTCCCAATATGTAAAAARTTATAGTATTGATATCAAACAAAAATAGATTGACTTACTATATTTGAGACTAATTCTTGAGTCATATTATTTTAATAGGCAGACTAAAATACAGACAGGAAAATGTTATTTGCTCTGTTTCTGCTGAGTCTTTGCCAACTACCCTGAACAGCAAGAATTTAAAATTAACTAAGCAATTCTACTTAAGCAGATGCAGAAGAGTACAACAAAAGTGATTCAATTAGTCTGTAGACAAAGCTGCTCAGTGCTAACAAATGATTTCTCACTATAACTTCTGAAACCTGTCCCACAAAAGAATACATACCAAGATTTAATTAAAAAGTAGCTCTTACTCATAGCCTTGATCAGCCACCTGGAACACTTGATAACAACTGGTATCCACCAGATCCATTTGCCAAACTCTTTATACTTCATTTTTAAATGAAGTGGTTACTAATTCAAGAGCACAAAATTCTGTGACCCAAAGAGCCCATGCGGCAGATTTGAGTTGAAATTCATGTTATGAAATTACTTATGCGTACAAATACAGAAGTACTGAAATATATMATGACTTTATTAGGGGTGCAATTATTAGGGGTGGCCTTCCAGTCCCTGAAGTGAGGYTAAAAGACAGATGGAAAGAGACTTTTTGACAGAGAGAAATTACTTCAAACTGAGAGTAGGTTTAGAATGGATATTAAGGAAGGAATTCTTTACTGTGAGGGTGCTGAAACCCTAGCAGAGGTTGCCCAGAKAAGCTGTGGCTGCCCCAGGATCCCTGGAAGTCTCCAAGGCCAGGTTGGATGGGGCTCTGAGCAATCTGGTCTGGTGAAAGGTGTCCCTGCCCAGGGCAGAGGGGTTGGAGGAATCTGATCTTTAAGGTCCCTTCCAACCCAGGCCATCCTACTGCTCTATTTAGAGTTGAATCCTTTGAGCAGTTTGCCTGTAAAAGCTGCAATTATTAACCTATTATTGCTRGAAGTGCCATAATCAGGTCTTCCCAACTAATTTGATTTCAAAGATGTATTTCCAGTGTCCACAGAAGGTTCTGGATGCTGCTGTTCTCTTCACACTTAGGTTTCCAGCACTGCCTTCTTAACCTGCATCTTCATTTTTAAACAAGTCAATACAATGCCCAGGCTTGCTTTGAGTCTGTTGACAATGGCATGGAACAATGCTAATGGATTAATAAGGGCCATGCCATTAGTTTTTGGTCATTTATTAGAGCACCACCTTTGAAAGCTTCCATGCTTTGCTCACGGCATGGCTCTGAGTCAGAGGCTGATTTCACCATGGGCAGCCCTGCACAGCTCCCCTTGCTGTTCCTGCTGAACCCATAGAGGGGAGGGAGCTGCTGCCAGCCCCACAGAACCACCCTCTGTGTGCACAGATGACTTCAGGGATGCACCATTCCCCCTTCAGTCATCAGCCATAATCAGCTCCCTGAAAGCAGCAAGCTGGAGATACAGGTTATGAAATGCAGTCCAGTATTTTCATGATAAAATGATGCTTCTTACTCTGGAAGAGCTGGTCAAAGACCACCACTGGGGACAGCAGAGATGGGGTAGATTTCATCTGTTACCCAAAGCGGCTGGTGACATGATGAAGAAAAGCTCTTAGTGCAGGCTTGTAACCAGAGCAAGGCACATTGCCAGCTGCTGCACAGCAAGAGCTGGTTTCAAAAGCCCACACATTATCAATTAATGCACATGTGGAACCAGASGAAAATCCCTGCTAGGGATGCCCAAGCACCCAAGCTGGATGCCCAAAAAGACTCTCCTCTCTTTCCACAATAAATTCATATTTCCTTCAGCAGCCCAACCAAAATTGATTTTTAGTGCCCATAAGAGTTCTGTACTCTTCTACTTGAGCTAAGAAATTAAACTATAGTGCCAAACTGAGAAACACTTGTTTGTTGTCTTTTGGGGTTTCTTGTTGCTGTTTTTAATACAGGGAACACTTGTGAAAAACTCAATTACTTGATATGGTCATACATAGCAAAAATTAATTATTCTTCCTCTGCATACTCAGAGGCTGCTGAGTTGAATGCACCAATTCTTCAATTTTTCATAGAATAACACTCATTGTACATGTCATGGGGGAATGACAGGCTGCAGCCAGAGCAGCACTAATTTGACATTACAAAACAAAGATACAAGGAATTAAATAATTAGAGCCTTAATGACAGAGTACAATGCATGTCTCCTTTGATAATCTCTCCAACTCTGAAGATAAAAGTGGGGTAGAAACGTGCACACAAGATGTTCAATAGCTGAGAGTCTCAAAGTGTAGTGGAGCACATTGTGGGGCACCCTTCCAYAGTATTCCAACATGATAAAAGATCAGCTTTCTAGAGCAAAAAGGTCTCCAATTGCCTGGGCTCCTCCTGCTCCTTTGTAGCTCCCTTCCAGCTGCTCTCCCCTGGGCTCCTCTGCCTGCCTCCCCTGGGCTCACTGCACTCGTGGGCAGCCACAACTTCTCTGGCTCYACTACTGCTTGATAATAGCAGAAGTGACAAGAAGTAACTTACTTCATGTTTCTCCCTACTCTTCAAGATCATTAAAAAAATAAATTAATATAGATCATCTCTTAAGTCCATTGACTGGAAAACAAATTTTCCTAAAATTTCCCTATTTGTTTTTTAGTTATTATTTCAAATACTATCCTTTCTGCTTGCTTTCAACTTTTCTTTCAGTTTTCATCCTGCCACATCATCAACCTTGTCAGTTTGAGGGGAAAAGAACTGAGATCCATTCAAGCTCAAAAGAGTTTGTAGGAGTCTAAAAGTCAACTAAAGATATTACTTAGCTACTTTTTATCTACTTTTTCCCTGTACTCTGAAATTGAGGACAGAAACAGAAATAGTAATAACAAAAAAATAAATGAAGATGCTGATATTTATCATGAAAGACTGCTCTAGGCTGTATCAAATATAAATGCAAATTCTTATTCACAATGCCAAATCTCAACATATTCATGCTACTTTAAAAGAGAGAGCTTCCACCAAAGGGTAAACAAATTATGAGTTGCCTAAGATAGGGGTTCTGAAAACAAGTTTTATCTAAGAAAAGCTTTTCTAGTCCCTGGAGTTGATATCCAATTAATGCTGCTGGTATTCTCAAGGCATTATCACTTGCTTGAAAATAAACATAAAAATTCTGCTAACAGAACTTGGTTTGTGTTTTTAGTGGATTAGTAAAATAGCACAGAGCTATGAATATAGGTTTTTACTTTAATATTATTTTCCCACATAATATCATCATCAAGGATTACTCCCATGCCTTACTGGCACTGTTATTCTTCTATATCTCAAAATAAGACAATAATAGAAAATATTAATAAAGAAGCTACAGCATGCCCCACTGTAAACAACCAGAAGCATTTTGCTGAGTTCACCTTATACTGCACTAATGAACAGAGCACATCCTCACCTCATAAATGTCAAAAGGAGTTTTATTACCATTCAAATCACTCTAAGAATTGGACTATAGTTTTGTGATGGGGCAAAGAAGTGCATGTTACTTTAATCTGCTCCCTAGATTGGCCCAATCTAGACTATGACCTACAGCCCAGTCTGGCTTGAACTAAATAATCAGCATTTACTAAGATAACTCAGTTATCAGTCTCAATTTGAGATGCCTGCCTAAGAGCATACCATCAACATTCTGACTGGGATTCACTTAAACTGTTAATAGGTTTTCAGCTATAAAGTTATATTAGAATACCAGGCAATTTTTCCCCTTACTTGAACCATTTCCTATCACTTTTGTGTGTAGCTTATATCTCAGTACTAAAATTTATTGCTGACCTGTTCTCAATGTACCTTAATATCATAACTAAAGGAAAAAAAAGAAAAATCCAATTAAGATTTATGGGATCTGACTCTTCTTTGCCTTTTAGTTTGACAACGTAATTTAACATTTCACTTTAATATTCAACTAGTGTAACTAGCAATTACATAAGCTGCAAGGTATAAAAGAATCAGACCTGTTTGATTACATGAAATTAAATATTTCTCATTTTTATTAAGCATTCTTTCACTGGTGTCAGGCCATGCCACAAAGAGGAGATTCTAATACTGCTTTTAAGCTATTTAGAGATTTTAAAATAGTGTCAAACTATGCTCTGAATGTCCTAAAATGTGGTAGTTGTGAGCACAATGTTATTTTCAGAGGCAAGGAGCCTCTGAAAACAAGATTGGTTTCCARCCTCTTGTCTGGTTACACAGAGTTCAAATCACAGACCAAGAAAAAAAAAAAAAAAGAAGACAACTCTGCTGCTACTGTTACAGCACTTCACCAGGGTGAATAGGAAAAATAAATAAACCTGAGAACAAGCTATTATTAGTTTTCCTCTGCAGATAAATATAATTAATGCTGCCTGGTTTACTCTCCAAGCMCTTGGCCCAAAAGAAGCAGCACTGCAGTGATCTGTGCCTTGGAAATGTTGAGGTTTGGTTCATCCAAGTCCCAAGAACAGGAAAGAGAAGAGGAGGGAAGAGAGCAAGGTAAAAAGAGACATCTGCCTGAGGATGCCTTCCAAAAATTGTGTGTCCTGTTCATATGGTTTGGGAATGTATTGTCCTTTTGTCACAGACACAGAGCATTCCTGGACAATAAAAAGTGAATTTGGCTGAATGGAACAGGACAGGTCAGACTGCCTGAGCTGGGGCTGGCAGCCTTTGTCTCCACCCAAAACATTCAGCCACATATTGTTCCCTCAGGTACAGGGGGTTTAAATCTGAAGAGCAAGCCCAACAAAAGTGTCCTTAAATAAGTTCATTTCAGTCCACTTCTACCTGTACCCAAGAGCCAGCTCAGCTAAACCCCTGACCTTGCAGCATCCTCTGAGCACAGCCCAACAGCACCAGGGTGACTCTTGCTTGTGCCAGGGGTGCCTGCACTCTACTCCCTGCTCTACTACCTGAGAAGTAAAACACACCTAAAACCCATCCTGAACCAGCTCCAGCAACCACCTGCATGTCAGCACCTTTTACCTGCTGCTTCCAGGGGAGTGGAAGCTTGGATGAAGGAGKCCAAGAAGGTGTCCACCAGAGGACTGGGAAGAACAACGATCTTTAAATACCTTCTGGTGTGCTGGCAGAACCACAGAAAAGACTAGAAATGTTCAATTACAAGGTCTTTGCAAAAAAAACCAAAAAACAAAAAAACCCAAAACTAAAAAATACACCTCAAATTCAATATATTTCCTTTCACCCCTTTTCACTGCACATTACAACCAGGGATCACTGTAAGCAGCATTTGTGCCCCTGTGATCCAATTAATTTTCCAAATACTGTGAGGATTAAGCAAATATGAACCAGAAAGAAAGAAAAAACAAACCAACCATCACACATAAGAAATAAGATCTGGCTTCCATTTCAAGGAATATTAATAACTGAAATTGTTAACAAGTGACTGACAAAAATTGTTCTGCTTCCTGCTGGCTTAACTRCTTCTAGGCAAAATTATGATTACTGCTAATAAGCCTAGAAATYTAATAAACCTTAATAACAATACAGAACAGCAAGTCACAAAACAACTACACTTTGCAGTCAGAATGGTTCTCCTGGAGCCAAAAATACAATGTGAATGTGACTGGAAAGAGCCAAGTGAAATTAGCACTTCATATTCAAGGGGAAAGGGACTTTGCACACAAGGGCACCATTCAGTCATATTTCAGGTCCTGTTAAATTGGCTCACACTACCATATAAACTGGAAATCCAAAGATGATAGCTATAAGGACAGTGTAGGACAATTCAGAAATATTTTTTCCTCCATTAAAATTATTTTTCTTTCATTATGAAGGATCATGGCTTGGATTGGAAGGGACCTTAAAGACCATYGAGTTCCAACACCTCTGCCATGGGCAGYRACAGCTTCCACCAGGCCAGGTTGCTTACAGCCCCATCCAACCTGGCCTTGAACACTTCCAGGGAAAACTTCCAGACCTGACAACACAATGSAGATTTTTTCAGCCATAATGCCAAGCAAATGCTTGTGACTTTAATGGATTTACATCTTCCCCCCCAAAAATAGAGAGTTTTGTGGCACAGTCCATGGCAGCTACAACAGAGGGAAAGAGGCTTTTAGGTCAGACCCCTACCACAGGTCAGATCAAATTTCCATATGTGACAAAGCTGATCTTAGCTCCAAAGTGCTGCCTGCAAGATTCACAGCAAATAACCTAAGCCAGTTCTCCTCTGAAAAACACTATAAAGCTCTGAAATGCTCCAGCAGATGCATATGCTTTCTAGARACAGAGAATCTACAGATTAAGCTACAGAATGTGGCTTTGTCACTGAACAGGAGGGGCTGAACAGCGATCTGCTTCTTTTTCTTGGTAACTACAACTTAATCTGTATTCCCCTGCTAAAAGGATTGCAATAAAACTCTTTGTAATGAAAGGACAATTAAGTCACATTATGTGCAAAAAGTCATCATTTSATAATGATCCACTAATTTCAGCAAGATAAGACACTAATCACTTATGGTAATCAAATTTGCCCCGGTAATGCAGTGTCTGGACCCTGCTGCAGCAATTCGGAGATGTTCATTAGCTCTGCACCCAGATGCCAGCRGGTCACAGCGTCCCTGACGCGGACACTCCAGGGCTGGGAGGACACCACGTTACCTCCTGTTCCATTTTTGTGCCAGAAAAGGCAGATTCTGCATTCATCAGTCCTACTTATTGCACGAGTTTCCAGCCACACAAGTACTGGTGTCTGGCAATTCAGAATATGATGATGCCTAAAGAAAGGCTCAATTATGTATTTTTTTACAACATCATCTATTCCCGAAATAAATGACAGTCATAAAATACAGCGGATTTTTTTCCGACATTGAAAGAATTATCWATAATAAAAGCATATCCGTAATAAATTTAATCCATACCTAATGGATATTTAATCCCATGCAACTCATCCGGGAAAGCAAAGGAAAAYTAGGTGTGCTTTGGTTCTGTCCAGCACCACCAGGTGGCAATAGCAGCCCAGCTAACCCATCCCACAGCACAGCAGCGGCACCAACTCCTTTATTCCCCTTTTCCCTTTCACTCAGCCCTACTCCGAGCTTTTTATAACTTAAACTCAGCGTCAGACTAAGCATCTATAATAAAAAGGACACCTACTCCTGCTTCATGAGCTAGTCCAAAGACTGGGTCCAACCTAAGCAGCTCCCAGGAACCCATGACTGACACTTGCAATCTGGCAAATCCTGCTGTTCCTGTGCTGAAGGCATAGCTGCCTCATTCAGATATCCATCACATTCCCTTGATTTCTGCAAACTGACACCCCTCCGATGTATTTTGGCTCAAAGAGAGAACAGCATGCAAGACTCCACTCATTCCCTATCCAAACACTGCATATATGCCCCAGACCACATGATATATGGAAAAGCAGGAGAAAGAAAAACACTTTTTCTGGAAATGATAGAAGTACACCAGGCCTGGATTTGAACAGAAAGTTAGATCCAAAAAGTGGTTTTTATTTTTCAGATTTCAGCAAGTTCTTTGTATAAGTGAGTTAGGACTGTATGGTCTTGCTTTACCAGTCATCTTAAGTTCAAGCAAGAGGCAGAGGTGGCTTGGTGCATGGAAATTAATTGCCATTGTAAACACAAGTTGCAGACATCAATCACACTGAATGATGATGCTGTAAATAAAAGAGCAATCTGGCTTCATCCACTATCCCAGGACTACAGTTTCTAAACTTCTCAACAGTCTAGTAAACGGATCTGTGGGGGTTTTTTTCTTAATAGAGCTGTAGGAAAAACATAATCCTAGGCAAATTCATGTATAAAGTTACATCTCTGATATGACCTCACCAGAATCCTTTCTGGAATTACAATAAGGTAAGAAAAACGAGCGACTGATCTACACCTGCTTTTCAGACTTACAGTTGTAAGTGCTCAATTACCTCAGACCACCAGGAACTTCCAGCTCCAGCCCCAGAGATGAGCATTCCCTCCCTAACAGCCATACTTCTGGCCTGCAGGGATTCACCCCCTGACCTGAGCCAAAAACTATTTTATATGACCCTAAAAGAGAAACTGGAATAAGTTGCACTGTAACCACTGTTCTCTACTATGATTTTCTGGTAAAAGAGCTTTTTAATCAAAAGTCTCATCCCTGCACTGGAAAAGGAAATGTGACTGAAGGTGGTAGAAAAAAAAAAGAGGAAGGGGAATTACATAATTACATTCTCTTGGCTTCCACCCATCACTGGAGACTTCCAAAACTGAGTGTGTTCATGCTTAGGATGGATTTATATTCTGGTAGTCAAAATCCACAGCATCTTCTTATCAGAGGAACATCTGCTCAAATGCAAGTTACACACCAGGACTTTTTGTCCCAAATTGCTTTGATCTTTAATTTCAGTTCCAGTATTGTCTGTATGTCTATTCATAATGCTAAATTATGACTTGAGCTGCAAAATTCATTCTAGCTCCTTCAGAATTTGAAACACTGAATCAGAATATGAAATTAGCCATTGCCTCCAGCTGCAATACATTTCTTATTTCTCATTTTCACCCAAACTCATTGGAAATGCAGTTCAAATGACAACCTGAAAATTGGTTTTAATCTCAACTAGTACAGGGAGGTTCCTCCTCCCTGCCTTTTTGTTCCATATAAGCACCCAAAACAATGACAGGAGTGGCAGGAGATGAGCCAAATACCCCTCCATGGTACCACACATCTGAACAACAGGTGTCGAGCTCTGCAAAACAAACCAGATACCAAAAACCCAAACACTCTTTAATTTGATTTAATTCTTTTGAGCATTCAGCCTCAGGCCTAATTCTGCAGCTGTTCAGAGCATCCACTGATACTTCTGTGCCATTGCTGAGCCAGAGGGGCAACATTTCCCTTTCAGCCTCTTGAGTGGAAGCAATGCAATGTGGTGGACCCAGGCAGAGCTCCACAAAGAGGAGAACAGCACCAAGCACTGCAGCACTGCAGATCTTCCTGAGGGAGAGTCCTGYTCATCAAACCTGCTCATCACCCTTTTGTGACAGGGTAACCCTCCTGGCTGATCAAGGGAAGCCAGCTRATGTAATCTTTTGGGATTTCGGTGAAGCTTTCCATAGTGCATCTCAGAGTGACCTTCTGGACAAAATCATCATGTGGTGGGTGAGCAACTGGCTCACAGGCTGGGGGCAAAGGGTGACAGTGAATGGGGTGGCATCAGACTTTCACTAATGGGCTTCTGCAGGCCCCGATCTGAGGCCCTGTGCTCTTCAACACCTTCACTGATGACTTGGATGCAGGACTCAGAGGAATACACTAAGTGAGTTTGCAATGATACAAAGCTGGAAGGAGCCTGCAGGGAGGCCCTGTAGGGAGATCTGGGCAGATGAGAGGAYGGGGCAACCACCAACCACATGGAGCTCACCAAGGGAAAGCACCGGATTCTGCACTTGGCTGTACAGCCCTGGATGCACAGAGAGCCTGGGGAATGAGACACGGGACAGCAGAGCCACAGAAAGGGACCTGGGGTGCTGTGGATGGCGAGTGAGTGTGGGGCAGCAGTGCCTGCAGCAGGAGGGCCAGCCCTGYCCTGGGGACAGCAGGSACAGCCAGGAGGGCCAGCCCTGTCCTGGGGACAGCAGGGACAGCCAGGATGGCCAGCCCTGCCCTGGGCACATCAGACCAGCCCTGCCCTGGGGACAGTGGGCACAGCCAGGAGGGCCAGCCCTGTCCTGGGGACAGCAGGGACAGCCAGGATGGCCAGCCCTGTCCTGGGGACATCAGGCACAGCCAGGAGGGCCAGCCCTGTCCTGGGGACATCAGGGACATGAGGCACAGCCAGGAGGGCCAGCCCTGTCCTGGGGACATCAGGGACATCAGGCACAGCCAGGATGGCCAGCCCTGTCCTGGGGACATCAGGGACATCAGGCACAGCCTCGCCAGCTGGGCAAGGGAGGGATTGTCCCGCCCTGCTCTGAGCTGGAGCCGCCTCACCTCGAGTGCTGGGGCAGTTTTGGGCAGCACAAGGTAAAAAAGCCATGAAGCTGTGAGAGYGTCCAGAGGAGGCCACAAGGATTGTGAGAGGCCTTGGGGGAAGCCGTGTGAGCAGGGGCTGGGGGCACTGGGCCTGCTCAGCCTGGAGAGGAGGGGACTGAGGGGAAACCTCAGCACAGTGTGCAACCTGCCTGTGAGGGGAAGAGCAGGGGCAGGCACTGATCTCTGCTCTGTGCCAGGTGACAGGAGCCGAGGGAATGGCCTGAAGTCGTGTCAGGGATGCTCAGGTTAGGTGTTAGAAAAGGCTTTCACCCAGAGGGCGGCTGGGCACTGGAACAGGCTCCCCAGGGAAGTGGTCACAGCACCAAGCCTGGCACAGCTCACAAAGTGTTTGGAAAACACTCTCAGGCACCTGTTTTGATTCTGAGGCCRTCCTGTGCAGGGCTCGGAGTTGGACTTAATGATCCTTTTGGGTSTCTTCCAACTCAGCATATTCTGTTATTCTGTGGATCAGGCTGCCCAGGGAGGTGATGGAGTGTTCCCCTCTGGAAGTATTCAAAATCCACCTGGACACGTTCAGGTGCAACCTGCTCTAGGTGACCTGTTCAGGTGCAACCTGCTCTAGGTGACCTGTTCAGGTGCAACCTGCGCTAGGTGACCTGTTCAGGTGTAATCTGCTCTCTGCCTTGGCAGAAGAGTTGGACCAGATGATCTTAAGAGGTTCCTTCCAACCTTAACTATTCTGTGATTCTGGGATAAAAGGACCACATAAGTCAGGCTTTGTTCTGTGTTCAAATCTGCAGAGCTAAATGCAAAGCCAACCTGCAGTAGCTCTAGATCTCTGGAAAAGAAGCTATTTTTGAACAGCAGTAGCAGTGTGGACTGCATAAATTAGCATAATCTCAGCTGTTTTACATACTACAAATCAACACTCTGCAGATTCCTCACTTCTGCTAACATGGTCAATCATGCATTTCATGAGGCTTAAAATCTCCTTTTTTCATCCTACAAAATCTCAACGGCCGTTTTATACATTCTCCTTTTCCTTTTCAGAGCAGTACTATCACAGGCTCAGGTTCCATTACAAATCTCACAAGGTTTCATGTGTAACTGGTGGTTCTGTGGATGCCTAAATGCAGGACATCCTCTTATTTTCTCAGCTGATATGATTTTTTCCTCATGGGCAGATGGCATAGAAGGGGAGTGCAGATGGAAACCCACAGCCCACAAACTCCTCATTATAATTTGAAATAGTGCTAGCAGCTCTTTGATTCTCATCTTCTCTTCAAATTATTTTCAGCAATAAAGGATGAACTGCTGTTTTCAGAAGGCACAGCCAAAAGTAATGATATCTGTTTATAGCTGAGAACCTTCTATCAATGTGACTTCTGTTTCAAAAGTTTTATTAAAATCTATAAATTGCAGCTGAAAAGGACTTCAAATCGAGTATCTCTTGCTTTGATTCAAGTATTACCTTAAGAAGAAAGATCACTAAGAAAATAACAGATCACACATGCATGAAGGTTTAGGAGTCCCACAGTTAGCTATTTAAGGTAATCCATGGCTCCAGGTATCACTTTACCTGAGCTGCTTGGAATTACAATGGATTTATCTCTGCAGAACAGCTGTGAGATAAGGGAGCTGCTGGTGATAAACTGCAGCAGGCAGCAAGGGGGTGACAATGATGCTGATGGCCTGTGGCTCACAGGCTCCTCACCCTGCATCCTCCCTGCCCTTTGGGACTGAAACCCCTCCTGGCAGAAAGGAGGCTCAGAATGAGGGTGCAATAGAAACTCTTATCATTTCTTCACGCTGTTTCACAGCATGTCCAGTCTGCTGGAACTGACTTTCCTAACCTTCCGACCGGTTGGAAAAGTCCTAAAAACAGCAAAATAAAAATATCTGTGGTGGAAAATAGCAAGGAATGAAAAATAATGAGRATTAGAGGTCAAGCTTGGATCCCTGAAAAGTTTGTATTAACCAACGGAAAAGCATTAAAATAACTAAACTTATCCCTTAGCTATAAAAAGAAAACAAATACTTGAGACACCCAAGCGACATGGTTGGTGAGGATTTACAAACTCACAGACAGCTCTCTCTCACACAGCATAAATGAAAAGCTGGCTAATTTGTTCCTGTTYCAGAAACCTGGAGTCAGGTCACAAACAGCCTCTTTTGTTCCAAGTTTTGTCCTGGTGCCTGACAACCAATTATTAAACCACACTGCTCTAGCTCAGCTAGAAAGGAACCTTCTAAACTGTCTCACAAAATGGTTTCTGTCTGTTTAAAAGATGAATACATGGTGTTTAACTATAAAASATGAATACATGGTGTTTAACCATATCATCAGCTTGCAAGAGTAAAGGCTTTTTCTCAGATGGCTGAATTTATTTGCATATTACATATCAAAAACATCCAGATGTTCAACCTAGTTGTGATATACATACTCTACAACAGAAATAATTTGCCTATATAATGCAGGGCTATAATCTTCCTTAGCATGCAGGCACGCTAATGACCTTACACGGGGACAACAGAAGATGAAAGAATTACATATTTCATCACCAAAGACAGTTTATCTTTCCTGCATTCATGGAAGAAGATTATGGGAGGTCATCTTCTTAGAGGTTTCCCTTTCACAACAAAAAAAGACAATAATYAGTTTTCATTAGGGAAGACTTGTCCTTTCTCCTGCACCCCATGACTTTCCAGTCCCATCCACCAAACACAGCACTGATATCAACCAAGTAACTACACAGTATTGTCTACCCCAAAGGTTTATAAAGGGTAATAGGAACGCTCAAGTTTGAGATGCCACCATTAAGGACTTATGTGTCAAAAGAACCTAAGACACGTTTTATCTCCAGCTTAATGGCTTGCACTGGAAACTCATCAGGGTCTTCAAAAGTGACCATTTGAAACTGTTGCTTCAAGAGAAAACTCAGCTTGAGCTTGACAGAATAAAGAATTTCCAGAGGAAGAGAATGCTCCATTGAAAGTGACTTGAGGAAGCCCTGATTCTGTGAAATCCATYAATATCCCACAGCTCATCCAAAGGCATGTTTAGAGTCTTTGGCATAAGAGGCTGATCAYCCAGGGAAAGGCAAAGAGAATTTTGGCAGAGGATGAGATACTGTGCCAGCATTTCTGATGCAGTAACAGTGACTCTACCACACACACGTGTCTCTCTGAGAGAGGCTGAATCTGCCTGTGACAAGGTTAATTTTGAGAAAGGTTGGTATTAAAAGATTATGCTCCCTCCATCCTCTCACTGAGGTTATGCTAATTATTGCAGGGGAGCAAAGGAATTCTTTGATCCTCCAAGTCCTCCTTCCCTCACAAGTTGACTCTGGCTGCCGACACAGCACCCAGAGGAASAGCACAGCATATCCTAATTCCATATTTGTGGAATTAGCCATTTTCAACCTTGAAATTTAACCCTAAGAAATTGAGTATGCAGTAATCCACATAATCCAGGCCTCTACACCTGTCCCTCTTCCAACTAATCTCACCACCCTTCACCATGACACATCTTAATTTAGAGTGCTGCCTGCTAAGGTCAGCRTGTAAGTGGATGCTCAGGAGCTGCAACAAGTATTGGTCACACGGTGAGACCAATTGCTTTGTGAACTCTGAGAGACACAGAAACATCAGCAGCGAGCAGAGCCCTTTGCCAGCCATGCACAAACAATCTTTACAAAGGCGGYGAGGAGAAGGGAGAGATAAAGAAATAAATGCGTGGAGCACAGCCCTGGATAATGCGATCTGCTGGTATTAAGTTTTCTCCTGAAGGAGTTAAGTATATACCAGCTGCTCTACATTAAACCGAGCTGGCATTTTAAATCATGCAAATTAGCTGAGCTCCCATCCYTTTCAGCCCAGCATTTAGCAGCATTGCTGTAAATGATGATGCAAAGTGCGGGCCAAAGCAAGCCCTGCCATTTCAGCTGCTGGCAGGGAGCAGGGGAGGAGGCAGGGCAGGCAGTGGCTCTGAGTGATGCTGCAGCTATTCACAAGATGGTTTGCCAGAGCCTCCTTCCTCCACAGGTATTGTCTGCGTGACCAAAAAGTGCACCATGTGCACGGAAAGCCTGGGGCTTTTATTTGCTGAAAATTCATTTATATATGCTACTAAGAACCACTGAAAAATTATTTAAAATTCAACTATTTGCCAGTGGAACACTGAAATTTCAAATTTCTCTTTGCCTGATGCTGCACAATAAACACTGAGTGGATTTGACAGGTCATTGGCCCAGAAATGCTGACACAGCAGCCAAGGGTGGCATCAGTCCCCTCCATCACGTCCAACACCAGTGGACATTTCTCAGACTGTGAAGGGAAGAGATGAAAATCTGTGTTTATYCAACACAAACCCCTCTCCTGCTGAATCTGAGAGCACTCAGGAGGCAATAGAGGGCTAAATCCTCCTTAGTTCACACTGTTGTGGTCAAGAGATTAAGTTTCAGCACAAAGCTKAAACGGTGAAAGGAGAGTGAAGGATCTGATATCAAGAAGTCTAGGAGCTCCACAGACTTTTTAAAAACATTATTTCAGTTTCCTTGTCTACCTGCTCAACAAGGGAAAGGTGGAATTCATGTTTGTGTTAAAAATAATCTAAACTGCCTTGCTATCCAACCTGATAAACCAACCCAGCAGTGGTGGTGACCCATGGGCATGACATCCCACCACACCATACTGCATCTTGGTGGTTGCCCCAGCCATCAGTCCACATGGTCCTAATCCTCCTAGAGGAAGGCCAAAAGGCATCTTACAGGCAGGAAAGGAAAATCTACATTGCTGCAGTGTGGAAAGTTGCTATATGACTGCTTGGAAACAGGATCCTAGGCAACCACTGCTCTTCCTCTTGAAAAGCAGAAAGAGGTTTGATTCAGTGAAATAAAGCAAATTCATTACAATTCCCCTGGAGATGCTCCATAGGGATGAACAGGATGCTGCTGCCTCCCCTTTCCAGCTCCACACTAGAGGACCTGGCCCCTTTTTGCCAGCTTTCTTTGGCAGTGCCCATCTGGCACGTTACCGCAGAGGACCAGACCCCTGTGTGCTCCACAGCCCATCCCAGAGGAGTAAGATGCAGCCAAAAATATTCCTTCCCAAAATAATCCATCCCAGTTAAGCCTCAGACAAGTCTGGAATACATGTGGCTGTCCTGAGAAGCAGACTGACCTCTGGTTATTGAACTAGAAAAGCTTAATTTCTAAACTATTACATCAAATGGTCACTGCACATTTGATCTTGACACAACACCTGACATTTTCCCATTAGTTTTGAAGACTTAAATATCCATACGTCTCTGGCAAATGGAGAATAATTTAAAACTGAATCAAATTTGTCTTACCAGACTGATCCATTAATTATTGTCTCCACGAGTTGCAATCAAAGTCGCACATCGATCACTGGGGATCAAAATGCCAGTACTGAAACTACCTGTAGTTTCCAACAGTGGACACAGCTCAAGAGGAGATGGCTAAAGAAAAAGGAATCTGCTTCTCAACACTTGTTTCAAGATATGCAAGTATAACAAAGTCTTAGCACCCATATTCACCATAAAATATCACACAAGCTAGATCAGCAACATGAAATCCCATCAGAGCATTTATTTTGTTCTACCAATAGGCAAGTATATAGAACTAATAGAAGGCAGAAAAAGATAATACAATAATTTTTGGTCAGCATTTCCAGAAGATAAGCAATCCTGTCAGGGAAGATTCCCTTATTGTGTGAAACAAAAAGGTATTACTACAACAGCCTGACTGAGAATGTCACTCCATGAGGCAAAAAATACATAAAATTACAATTCCAGCCTGTCATACACCTCTCCCACTTCTCCCAAGAGCAAAGCATGGGTGTCCTCAGACAGCTGTTCCAGAGGATGTTCTTCCTAAACAACTCTGAAAAATCTAGTTCCTTTGGCTAAAAGGCCCTGTCAGCCCCTACAAGGTTATCTGGGAGATGAGGGAGAACATGCAAATGATCAGGGAAGTTGGGTCAGTCCTTTTGTTTGGAGAAAGTGTAACCAAGCCAACAAGATCCCAGCACTGAGAAGAGCTACTGCTGCAGCCAGAGGGCAAGTCAGCCTGTCCAGGGCTGGTTCAGGGTTTCTGTTTATTTATTTATGGATTATACACTTCATGAGAAAGCCTGGATGTGCATGACTAGCTTGCTTTCTCCAGCAGGTGAGACAAACATCTCCAAGTTTCTCCAAGAAGGCTTCATAGCAAAGCCAAGGCACTTTTGGATTATACCATGACTATCATACACAAAGGACAAGACAGAAGAAATGGACCAAGATTAGTGACAGGACAGGTAAAATAAAGACACTTAGGGAGACTCCTTCCCACTGAGAAAGAGAGGATAAGGCAACTCATAGCCACTGCTGTAGAGACAAAAAAATYCCATGCAAGGAAAAGGACTTAACATCCAAGACAAGGGATGAACACAAGCTAAAAATGCAAGTAAACTGTCAAAATAAGATGATATGACAGTCCAAAACTCAACACGCACAGCAGAAAAAGTCCTGGTAAAAGTGAATTTTCAAATACAGAAGTTGGATACCTTTCCCTCTCAGGCATTGTTTTCCCACACATTGCTTCCAATTCTGAAATAAGCCAAAATTAAAATGAAAAATAATCCAAGGATAACACAACTAAAAATACTTTCAACAGAGAAAAAAAAAAGGTGAATCAGAAGAAAACTTCAGATTTCAGCCTGTTTTAAAATAAGAAGTGACCTGTTTTCTCATTTATTTTAATAAGTGGTTTATTTGTTTTAAGTTTTAGCAGTTATTTCCATGCCTTTGCAAAACTGAAGAAACTGAGACTGTTTCCACAAACTATTTCAGAAAAAAAAAAACAATTTACAGATAAAATTAGAGGCATACAACTAAGTGCCAAGTGTTTGACTGAATTCCAGTTCTTGGTGAATGGAAAACCAGCAGCTTCCTGTTACAAAATGTACCAACAGTTCATGTCTAATAATACACATCATAGCTAACCATTTATATACTTCAAATATAGATGTTTCTAAAAATAATATTAAAGCAGGGTATTTTTAGCCAGGTGCATTTCTCAGGAGAATGAGATTCTACATTTTGCTGCAAAGAAAAAAAAATAGATTGYGTTAAAATTTTCAGAGCATCTCTTGATTTATACCAAAATAAAAAGTAGAAGATTTAGCTCCAAAGCTTCAAGAAGCAAAAAAATAAATGGGAAAAAAGGTCAAGAGCAGAACACACACCTTTTCATTACAGGCCCAGCTATTGCTTAATTCACAAATATATCATCTTAGACAGCACTTACAATATTTATCCTGTTGCAAACTTGGGAAGTTCAAGCAAAATAATTATTGATTTAAGCACCTCCTTAATTTCTTCCACTTCAGTAAGAAGAGGGAACTTGTAGGCTGGAAGCATTAAAATTCTCTACAAATTGTTCAGAGATTTAAATCTAGTGGTGAGACAATCTGGAAAGTAAAATTACAGACTAGACAATGTTTCTCAAAGGACTCTTAAAACCAAATTAAAACCAGCCAATACCAATCCTTAATTTCCAAAACCCAGAACGTAATCCACACTATCTCAGTGAATAAAGCCTTTCTTTTCTGATACCCTCTGGACAGGCAAAAAGAGCACAAGTAGTGTTGGTTTGGGGTTTTGGGGCTTTTGGGGGGGGGGGTGGTTTGTTTGTTTGTTTGTTTTTTACTTCCTACATACTTGAAACTTGGGAAAGGTTAGTTATTTGTTTATCAGACTTCTTTATAATCAGATTCTTTTTCTTTTTGAGAACTACAGCTCAGGTTCAGTGCCAGCAGATTTCAAAAGCAGTATCTGCCGTTCTCCTCTATCAATATGCTTGTACCTCTTTCTGCTTGGTGTCACCGTGCATCAAGTGTCACAGCAGAAGGTGATAAAAATCACTTGCTAAAGCAGGGACAAAAAAGTGAGAGTGTTCACTTCAGAAATTCAACTTAATGGAGTGAACTAACAGTTTCAAGGACAGAAGGAGAACACATGAACACCATATGCATGAGCATTATGAGCTGTTAACAAGTAGCAGCAAAGGAGAAAGATAATCTAGTATCAAGGGACCAGCTAGCAATTTCCTATAGAGCTGCAGACTTTCTGACCTTGGCTACATTTCTTTGTGCCTTAGCCAACCACTTCACAAATGTTCTCCAAAAAATAAGAACAATATCACTATCTCTAAGGTGCTTTAGGTTAAGCATATTCAAATTTTCAAGCCAGATAGATAAATAGATAGACTGTCACAAKTAAGAGGAGGAAAAAACCATTTTCCAACATGATAAAAAACCAAATGGAGCTTTGAACAAAGTTACTCTATGCAAAGTAACCCTTTGCATATTCTAAATGAAAACCAAATGATTAAAGAACCTCCTGAACTTATAGTGCAATGCTTCTGAAAATGCAAGGCTTCAGAAAAGGTAGCTCTTTATATCAAAACACAAATCACTGAAAAATCCATGTTAATAATGATAGTAAAACAACTTTGGAATTGTTATCTTGTTTTCTACATGAAAACATTTCATCTAGAGCAAACCCTCCCCCRCTCCCCAACAATTAAATATTTTTCAGTATGCATCTAGAAATATATAAAACCCACAGCAATCGTAAATAGAAGAAGAATTTGGCTACTTAGTAGCCTCAAATTGCTTACAGCGTGTAAAAAAAAAAATCCATCATAACGATCCAGCACAGCCTTTTTGTAAGAATGTACTTAGGTACATAACTATAATCRTATCAACAAGCTCATTAGCACCAATTTCAAATTTATTTTGTGCTTATGTATTTTGATAGTCTAAATCTATAGTTTTCCTCAGCTTCTCCCAACTTCAGTAAAATCCTTTGTTCATATCCTAAACCTGACTCCATTGGGTTTCTTCCAGCTGCAAAAAGCAATCTTTTATGTGAAAGTTATCAGTATGATTGACCATATTTCTCATAATTTCATTTATAATTAGCTCAGCGAGACCAAATTTCACACGACTGAGGCAGCTCCTGCAATGGCACTGAAACCAGCTGATGTTCATCTGACTTTAAATTGGGTCCAGATAAAGATTTCCTCAATCCCTATCCCCTCTGCAAGCTGGTTTGGTATGAGAACTGTGAAACACACACAAAAATGGCTAATGTACATGACAAGGGAAGGCATCATTGCTATATGCTCCATTAATCCTTCTGTCTATGAAGCTTCACATTGGCAAGAGAGTGATATGGAGGTTTCAACAGTTAAAGCTAATTAAAATATAGAAAAATAATTACTAATATCTGAACTATGTGGCTTCATTTGGATTGCTAATGGCAYGGGCACAAGGGGAGTGAGGCAGAGACGAGAAACCGAGAGCCCACGGMTCATGGGTCACGTGTGGCTCATCAAACATCTGATGTGAGACTAAACTTGAGGTGTGGGAAAATACTGGAGGAACATGTGAAGTTAGTCAGTTTGAGAGCAGTGCACAGTTGACTGAACTCCCTGGAATGTGCCAGCAGTGTGCCACCAACCTGGGAATGGCTGTCCACGCCATTTCTATCAGGGAGTTGTAACACAGCTTCCATACCTTTGTCATTACTTGGACTACAGATGGGCAATGAGGCAGAAAACAGAGATGTTTTTAACCTCAACAGGTGTCAAATGCTTTTGGAGCACATCCCAGGTGTAGATGGTCTTGAAAAATCAGGAAAGAATCACTAGGTAAGAAATCTAGTGTAAGACTAGAAAATAGGGACATCTAGAACACCCCAGAATTAGACCATCCCAGATCCAGGCTGCCAAACTCAACAAAATCTTCACTAACCAGGAAACCAATATGAAGAAAAATCTAGTGTAAGACTAGAAAATAGGGACATCTAGAACACCCCAGAATTAGACCATCCCAGATCCAGGCTGCCAAACTCAACAAAATCTTCACAAACTGGAAAGCAATATGAAGAAAAATCTAGCTGAGCAAGGTAGCTTGCTTTCAGACAATATCTAACCAGTTTTAAACTGAATTATTAAAAAAAAAGAGTCTAGGGAAACTAAAAAGAGTTCTGTAGACAGCACAAGGAGGTGCTAGAGTTGTAGAAATCCTAGGCTTTGCCTAGTGTAGTGAAAGAGAAAAGTGAGGGAGAACATCACATTCTGTGAGCACCTGCTTCCCATGTCCACCAGGAGAGTTTTCAGCAAATGAATATTGCAAAGAAGTTGACAAAGAAATACCARTTCCTAGCCCCTTCCCTCCCAGCCAAACAAAGCACAATTACAGGTAATTGCTGGACACACATACTTTAAACCCAGGTTAAACAGATGTCTCCTAACTTGGAACTGTTTTAGTGGAAGGGTGGGACCAACCATTTAGCAAGGTCCTAGTGCCTTCAGTGCTGCTTCAGTTACTTGAAAGTACAAACAGTGATTATTTTTTAGGTTCTCTGGAGAAAGAAAATCAAGAATTTGGAGAATACAACATAGCAGCAATAAACACAGTAATTAAATCTGTGACCTCCTTCAGTGACATTCATAATGGCATCTTCCTTTTTGCATCTGCATGAACAATTACACCACAACCTAACTGGCAATGATTTCTTTCTTAAATAACTAATGTAAATTTAGTAGCCAAATGCATCCGACTTTCTCAGAATCACTGAGAAATACCATGCTGTAGATGAGAGATGAGAACCCTGCTACCTACTCGACAGAAGTTTCTCTGGTAACAAAGTTAAATATTTCCAAAACAATTCTCTCTAAATATGGGTAGTACAATTTATTGGCGGTGCTTTCAAATTAGACAAAATAAGCACCAGTGCAACAGTCAGATACTGTTGTGCACAACACAGGAGATTTAATATGGAAAAATAGAGTGTGTATATCAGTAACAGTAAAACAGGAATGATACTGCCATGATTCATCAACCTAAGATTTCCGACTAGCATTTACAATGGGCTTGATGCTAAAATTCTCAGACCTTTCTTTGGAAAGTGCCCCTGAAATACTCTGAAGTGTGCTTTTTATAAATTGCACAGCATTTGAAAAAACACACTGCCCTTAAAAAGCCTTAAGGCACAAAACTTCCAGTTTTATAAAATCCAGCTAACACACATAAAACCATATCAAGAGGAACAAAATCAGCAAAACRTTTAGAAGTTTTCACTGATACCACATTTGTGAGTGGGACATCTTGAATTTCAGCATTTTTTTWAAAAAACTGGTGCTTTGATGAATACCACCTGCAGTGCTCATGTTCTCTGAAGAATCAGGCTCTAGAAAGGCACCACCTGGCACTAAAAAAGCTCATGAAGCTTTGCAGGGGTGTGCAAGTGGCTTGAAACATGCTAACCCAGCAKGAGAACATGGTATCCTCATATGCTGGCTTCTGGACTATCCTCTAGACTCTTCTAAAGAATAATCAGTCCAATAAGCCTCTAAATTTTGTATTATGTGCTGCAAAAAGGACTCACTTCAATGGGATTAAGAAAAACTCCCTGAAATAYTCCCAGAACCAAGGGAATTAGTCCAAGCGACACAACCTCTCTCTCATTCTCCCTCCACCCACACAGGAGGATGTCCTTTCTTGTGGGCTGAAAATCCTGCAGAGGGACCAAGATCTACAGAGGACAGGAGCCAAAACACTGGGCAATGGTCCAGCTTGTGGATCTAAACTATAAATTCTACTGTAAGAATATCACAGGTGATGCCAGGTGCCTGCCCAATTAAATGGTGAGGGTCACATTGGTGCTTCAGATAAACCATCCAGAGGAGCAAAGTGATCACCCTCAGATTCTCAAGCTATTCAGACCTGGTGCAGTGTTCAAGTCTAAACCTTACCAGGGTTATTATCAGAAAGCACTTTTGCACCTGAATGCAGCTGAAGGTCTTCCAAGATAAAAGCTTCAGCTGCTGACCTATCAGCTGGCARCTGTCCATCCATCCTGTTCCTCCTCCCTTGGCAGGGAGGAACAGTAGGAAAAGGAAYGAACAGTGCCCTTGACACAACACATCTGGAAAAATCTCCCTCCAGATATAGACTGCCATTCCAAATGACCACCTTGAATGGCAAAACCCCGCATGCTTTTGTGGGCAGAAGGACCAAAGCTCAAAGCATCAGCAAAACTGCTGACCAACAAAAAAATGACTGTGTTTATTCAAGATAATAGGTGGTGAAAAAAGCCTCACTGGTTCACACCTTAAAGGGTGTTGGTCATTTGCTCAGACTGCCAGCCAGAGGAGATTACTGAGAATGCAAAGTTTAAGATTTCTCCTGCTGCTGAAGAAATAAAAAATGTAAAATTATCTGACATTTCCTTAGCCAAAATCTTTCCCTGTTCAAATATAACAAGTTAGCATCAAGACCCTTTTATCACCAGGCTACAAAAAATGGGGTTTGTTCCACATCCTTGTAAGGGTTAAAACCACCATAGTGTTGCCCTTAGTGCTGCAAAGGCTCCCACTGGCAGATCTCTGTGAGCATAATCTGTTACAAGATGAGAAAGTATTTCTAAATAACAACCACTTTTTCAGCAATGTAGATTTCCATGCAGAAACCCTGGCACATGTGAGAGAAAGGGCAGCAGATAATGAGATTTTGCTGACGTTTCATAATCACAAGGACAGACTCAGGCACGAGTGAGAGAGAGCACTTGATTATCTTGTAAGGGCAAATGCACAGGTTGGTCTGTCTGCTGCCACTGCCCTGCATCCCTGCTTGGCTGTCTCATTTTCCTGCTCTCAGTCCCTCAGGAACTGCTCCAGCCATATCTGTCTGGCCTGAGCAGCCCAATACGTCACCCTGTCTACCAGCAAGGAAAGTGCAGCATATCCTGAAATCAGGGCATGCGGTCAAACACGCCCCATCAGTAGGCACGCTTGTCTGAAGGGAACAGGGTTACCAGGCCACACATTTCACAATCTAGGTGGTAGGGATGATCCATTATTCCTCAAAGAAGGAAAAAAAAAAACAGGTGAGTCATTATTTCCCTCTCTCAGCATAATGGTATCACCTTCCACCGGGCTCAGATATTGGCAGAAGCAGCGTGTAATGTATATGGCTGCTGCCAAAATACATCCCAGGGCTGTACAGCCATCTCTGGAGCACAGCAATCAATGGTGCTTGCTGCAGCAGCCCATCTGCTCTGCTCCCTCTGTAGCACAGTCACACACACGCTGTGCCCACACTGCTGCAAAGCTCACCAGGGCAGCGCAGGGCAGCCCCAGCCACACTGACAACCTCAGAAATTAAACCAGTTGAGCAATGGGCATCTCTCCTCCCTATACAGCAAGCAGCACATATAAAAATACATTAGAAGGCTGACACAGATTAATGGGAAACCTTTAAATGTGTACATTGATGATGTGCTGCATCTATGATGTCATGCACGTATAGCATTATACAGGCAATTCCACTTAAGTATTCATTTCCTACATAATCCGCTTAATTTAGCTGCACTGAATGACATGCATATTGTAATCCAGCATCAAGCACTGCCTCCCATTCACTCCCCACAGAACGTTCACACAACTAGTGCTCTGGTACAGTACATGACYGAACACAAAATGCATTTGTGACAGCCAGCAATCCTCCCCCAGCCCAGGCACACGAGCCAGCCCTTACACTTAGCACTTACAGAAAGCACACAAAGAACACACCCCACAAACAACATCTCTACCATCTCCCTCCTGTAAATCCCCTCCTGGTTCAAGCAGAGGCGATGGAGAAGGCAGCACAGGCAATCACACACGCAGCCCCATCCCTCAGCACCCCACCATCAGCTCCATCATGCTGACAGAATTACACATGCCACTGTGCGGAATATAAAACATCCCACCACTGCAGACAGATGTTGGCACACACACACACACATGCACATCYCTTCCCTGCAATTCCATGCTATTTACCCCAGAAAACCTGCTGCACACTCAACACAGAAATAAATTCTCRCATACACCTCCCCAGCATTCGGTGCCTGCTAACCTGTGTGTCAAATCCATTTTCTACCGAGCTACTCTTCCTCGCTGGGAGGCCGTCTCCCGCGTTTTCTTGTCCGTTGGAAGATTTGAGAGGAATCTGGCTGGAATACAATGGCTTCGTCACCTCCACCTTGTTCCCAAACTTCAGGTAGCAGGGCTGTGGGATGGTCCTGGCTGTCGGGACATGCAGGATTGGAGCAGCGCTGTGGACGGGTTTAGGTAGTCCCGATTTCATTTTGGAGGCTACCAGGATGGCTGGCATTTTCTCTTTCTGCTTTCCTAACACGTTTCTGTCAGCAGCAGCAACAGCAGAGACAGCARGCAGGGAGAGAGAAAATGACACGTTGGGGAAGCTGTTCTGCTCTAAAGCAGCCTGGTTACTGCAGAGATCTCCAAAATCAGCTTAGAATTTAAAATCAACAATAAAACCAATTTTAAAAAAATTAAAAAAAAAGAAGAGAAAGGAAAAAAGAAAAAAAAAAGAAGAAAAAACACACCACTTTCAGTCTAAAATATCTCCCAGCTTTGTGCCAGCCTTCCACCTGTTTCCTCTAATTTTATTTTCAGTTCCTTACCACTGTCCTCTTTCTTATTTCTGCTATGTAACTTGCTCCTTCCTTTCTTTATCTGACTCCTGCAATTTTCTTGCCTGGAAATGAAAGACTTTCACTCCATTATCTTGTCACTGCATCTCCAAAGTGAGGCAGCCTTTGGGAAAAAAAAATAAAAAAAGAACCTGCTGCTGCATATGCTTCCCCTTCCGTAAGCGCTAGAGAGTGAGCGAGCAGGATTTCCAGCTTAAGATGTCCTTCTTCAGTCTTAGCCAAGAAGCAGATGTAGCTCAGTGTGTTAATGACTGATGCCCTTGGATACAAGCCTTAGAGAATCAAGCTTCTTAAGCCTAAATAGCTGTGAACAGGACAACGATGCCGGAGCAGAAGGAGAAACGTCCGCTGACAGCGATTTTTAAATCAAAATATGTCAGCGGCCACRAAATTTCCCGGCTCCCCCAGGGCTGAGCATAAAAACCCGGAGTGGGGGGGGGAATGGGGGGGAAAAAAAAGCGCGATTAGAAATGAAAGCGATTCAGCGGCGAGAGGGAAAGGAAAGCAGGCGGCGGCAGCTCATGGTCCCTCCCGCAGAGGAGCGGGCTCGGGCTCGGGCTCGGGCTCGCTCCCGCCCGGCGCCGCCGCTCGGCGCATCCCGGGGGGGCCGGGACCGCGCGGGCGGGCGGGAGGCGGCGGCGGCTGCCCGGCACCGAGCGGGCAGGGCGGGCCCCGATTGGYCCTGCCCGCTCCCAGCAGCAACAACAAAAAAATATAATTAAATAAATAAATAAAAAAAGAAATCGCACCCTCTCTCCGCAGGGGGAGGAGCGGCGGAGGGGTCTGGAGGGATGGACGGATGCTCCGGGCGCTGGAGGGATGCTCCGGGGCCGCGGCACGGAGCGAGCCGGGGATCGGTTTCTTTTTGAAATTTGAAAAAAAAAAAAAAATTCAAATCAAAACACCTGGAGGTGACTTATTGTTCGTGGCCGTTCGGGAAAAAGTCCCGCTGCCAGCATCAACAGGAATTTGAATAAGCACAGTGAGTAATCCGGCCCTATTATAGYAACTCTTGGCTCTGGGGAATTTAGCTTTCAGTGTCGCAGGTTCCCCCCCACGCTGCCAGGATCCCTTACTAGCCCCGGATCCCGCGTTCCTGTTCATCCTGACACATTTCAGAGCTGCACACACCTGCACCAGCCCGGCCAGTGGGAGATTGATTATCTCAAATCAAGGCACCAAGCGATGCCTTGGACTGCATGGGGGGCTCAGCACCAGGACAYACAGTGCCACAGTGCCCAGTTAAGGCTCTSACTTAYCCCTCACTACRAGAAAGACATTGAGGGGCTAGAGTGAGTCCAGAGAAGGGAATGAAGCTGGGAATGGAGCACAAGTCTGATGAGAAGCRGCTGAGGGAGCTGGGAGGGCTCAGCCTGGAGAAAAGGATGCTCAGGTGGGACCCCCTGGCWCTCTACAACTCCCTGGGAGGAGATTGTAGCCAGGCTGGACTCGGGCTCTGCTCCCAAGCCACAAGTGACAGGAGGAGAGGAAATGGCCTCGAGTTGTGCCAGGGTAGGTTCAGATGGGATATCAGAAAAAATTTCTTCACTGAAAGGATTGTCAGGCATTGGAACAGGCTGCTCAGGGAAGCAGTCACAAAACACACGGAGATGGCACTTGGGGACATGGTCTAGTGGTAATATGGTAATGCTGGGTTAACAGTTGGATTTTATGATCTTGGAGGTCTTTTCCAACTTTAACAATTCCATGATTAGAGGAGAGTGTCTCAGAATAATATTCACAAAACCAACAGGAGACATGGAAGCAAAAGGTGCATTTCAATCAAATCTTCATCACAGTTCCAATTAATTGCTTTATTTCCCTAGCAGGGCCACTTCCTTCAGCTCCTTAYTCCCACCTCATCCACTCCCTAAGCCACTGCCTGGGTGGCAAGGACAAGAGTGATCCCAGCAAGAAGAGTGTGGTTTGGCTTGGAGGAGATCTTCAAGATTAGAAGTTCCAACTCCCTGCCATGGGCAGGGACACCTTCCACTAGTCCAGGTTGCTCAAAGCCCCATCCAACCCAGCCTCGAACACTTCCAGGGATGGGGGATCCAGAGAAGGAATGAACCTACACTTGAATGTCTGAAATACACACTGGGTGAAGTGACTCAGCAGGACAGAGGAAGCCCWGCCCCAGTGCCCCTGCCCCATCCAGGCTGCGAGCAGTGCTTGGGGAAGGAAGGCTCAACCATGCTCAATCATTCATGGCAAGGGGAGCTGGGACCTGCCTATTTAATACTCAGTCTTTTCAGAAAGTTTTAAATGTGCAAACCTCAGGTTTTTAGAGCTGAGACTCTTTCAGACAGAAAAAAAGAGGCATTTCTTGGATTTTATTGTAGGTGTCTCCAGGATGAAAGACAGCATTGCTGGATCCTTCTGCAGATGTCATCCTCGATGACTTACCCAAGGCTACACAGTGACCAAGTGGCAGAACTAAAAACTAAAGTCAGAAATTGTGCTCTACTTATTATCAAGTACTATTCTTCCTCTAACATTGCAATGTAAAATGTAATTCAAGCTCCCACACAAAGCCCACATGTTCAGTCTTGGCTGTTGCTGGGATTTTTCAGCACATCTGCTTTCATGTGTACCACTTCTGCAGGCTGTTTTGTAGTAACTACAGAAGGGTAAATTTTATGGTAGCTGGTTTTTTAAGTAACTGTTTCCACCTCAATCTCTTCATTCACCAATTTCAGATGGGAAAGCACACATCCCTCATCATTCATCTATCTCACTGAGATCCCACCAAGACAAATCTTCTAATGTTCTGCCATAACTGCCCACAAAGTCTGCTTAAACACAGCTATATAGAGCATTTCAAAACCCTACAAGTYGATAAAGAATATAAATTTACCATCTGAGAGGACTGGTAGTCCTTGGAGCAGAAATGTGTCAGATGCTCCAACACCATTTCCATTGTTCCATGCTGAGAACTCAGCCCTGCTGGCTTAGAGAAGGTTGGGCTCCAGTAAGAACATCTTGAAAAACATCCAGGCCTGAAAACCAAGCTCATTTTAGATCTGTAATAAAATACAGTAAGGTTTAAAAGCTATTAGAAGATCTAACTGACAGCTTTACATTCTGTTCTTCACTTACACRTTTTATGAGGTTCAGGCCACCAATCCCTGCTGCACCCAACTTGCCAGTTTTTGTTGTTCTGTTTTTATCTTGGAAAACTGGCTAGGACATGGGATACCAAACCAGCCACAAAGTTAATTTGACCAAAAGAAAAGGATTCATTTCATTGCTCCCTTAACAATTATGGAATCTGATCCTTTGATGATGGTGGATTAAATACTCCACAGTTCCTTTGGACACTCAAAGGAGTTTTACTGATTTTTCAGTGTGCAGTCCAACCTACTGAATATGATTTCTTCTGAACACAGTATATGATAATGACAGATATTCTGCCAAATCAGTGGACATATTCTTTATCAAAGCTTAATGTGAATTCCTGATAATATATTTGAAGAGTGACCTACAATTACCGCTTCTCTCATGGATTCAGTTTCCATCTAATAATCCTTTGTCATCTAAACCCTGGGGGAGTTTTTACATTATACATATTTTGCTTTACATATCTAAACATCACAGCATAATGGCACTGAAATGCTGCTGTATCCAGTGGCAGTGTAGTCACATGAGATCATAAATTATATCACATTACAGGCTCTATCTGCAAAGACTAGCAGCATCAATTTTGGTCTGTTGTTGGAATTGACAAGTTTTTGGGTTGTCTGCATTTTCRGTTTTSGGTTGTTTTTGTTGTTGTTATTGCTTAATAAATTAATTTTTATCTAGTTTTAAGGCTAGGATTTTTAGAAGAAACTACTTCTCTTAGACAGTCAAAGGGATCTGGGAACCTGTCTCTTATCTTTGAAAAGTCCAATCAGTTTTCCCTGCCCTGTTTTGAGTCACCCAAATTTCTGTGTCTAAGGTAGGAGTAAGTAACCTTAAAAAAGGAGGTGAATTATCTAAACAAAAAGCAAGAGCCTCATTCCTTCCCAGAAATGTTGGGTGAGCCTCTGACTAGGAGAAATTCCCTTGCAGCTTTAAGTCTGATGAGTATCTTTGCCTGAATAACCACAACATCCCCTCCTTATCTGCYTGTAGTCGAGGGAGCATCCACCCACTCCCCAAATGGGGAGATAGGGAAGGAAAAATGCTAGAAACAAGCAGTTCCCTGTTAGGAAAAAAAAAAAAAAGAACAACAATAAAATGAAACCACAACAAACCCTACTGATTTGGCTTACACAGCTGATTTTGAAGCTCAGAAAGTATCACTGCTTTGGACTCAAGCTGTGACTGCTCTGCAYCACGGAGTGTCAGCTCAAGTGCCAAGACTCTGGTGTTGAGAACTGGCTTAATACTCTCAAAATTTTAGTGAGCAGGCTCATGTGAACTCAAGAACTTAACACACCAGAGGAAACTATTTGAATGGCCTGTAGTTCAAGAGCTTGTAGGCAAGTCAGCACATTGACCAAAATAAAGGCAGTGAAGAGAACAAAAGCCCAGAGTTGACTGCTCTTGAACAGATGATCTTTATGAATGAGAGGAACGTTTCTGGAACAGTAAAACCATTGAAGCTGCCTCCACAGCTCACACATTATCAATTAACAGCAAAACAGGGTCTCTATACTCCAGTGGAAAGAAAAYGTCTGTATGAATTGCATGTGGGTAYTGCAAATAAAATTAAAATCTTGATGAAATATTACAATAAGATCAGAGAATCAGACCTTCCTTTCAACTTGTGGTTAATATTTGTCCTCAACAAAGCCAAATGTTACATTAGCCTAAATGGAAAAACCATGTAGAATTATGCTATCAATTAGAACACCTCATTAGCTGGTCTGGTGATTCAGAACTGCTGATGGAATTTAACTCAAGGCTTGAAAATACCTTGATCAAGTCCATCTTCAGCTTTTAAGCATTAAGGATGGATCTGCAATCTCCCAGAAAAATAATTTCAAGCTGAGGTGAATATCCCTAAAATGTGTGTCAGATTCTGACACAGTGTCAGAATCAGAGGGTTGAATTGTTCTCTCCAACCCATTCTCATCAAGCTTCACTGCTGCCAGGCAGCTGTCATATAGACTGTGGGCATGTTCAGCCTTGGCACAGCTCCATCAACTTAACTGAAGTTACAACAGGAATAAATATGGATCTATTTTTGGTACTGCAGGCATTCTGCACATTCACATCCACCTTTTGTTCCTCATCAGTATCAAACATGGAAAAGGCTGATCCCATCTGTACATTCATATTATCATTCTATGAAAGAACCCATAARGGTGTAGAGGAATAAAGGCGTAAACCCCATAATTTTTTGTTGTGTTCCCCCATGGGGAACAGCGGAGATTAGAAAGAGGAATGTGGATAGAAGCATTATATAATTTGGCATCCTCTCACCACAGCAATTATAATCTGTACATGTGAGTTCTTTATATAGAGCAGTGAGAAGAGGAGGAAACCTTGGTTCTGTTCCCAGTTCTTTTGACAGAAATCTTGTCTGCATTACACTAATTCTGATCTAAAATTCCACTTGTAGTCCCCTGACATGCTTCTAATTTACACTGGGTTTAATTCCACTTCATTTTGTAATGGTGTAAAATTTTTAAAAATATACAAGCCAAGTTCCACCTGGACAAGAACATCTGTTCCACTCATTTTCAGAAAATACATAGGAAATTTCACCAGCCACATTAGTGATACAAGCAAATGCTTTTGCATGGTGACAGAAAATGGCAYCATTTAAAATTAGCATCTTCTGAACAATGCTCACATTTACTCCCATTTCTGTACCAGAGTGCTGCACAGTTTTGTAACATAAGCCTGGAGTAGCACTGCACTCCATAGCTTCCTAAGTAAACTCACAGCTTTGAATTCATTATGCTCCCATTGCTTTTGGATTTGCAGCCATATCAGTTTCCCACAATCTAATAAAAACTGGGCCCTGCTGTCTTGAGACACTCACTGACTGGGGTTCTGTGATGGGCTTTGAAAAGGTCCATCTCTCTGACTTTGCATGTAAAGTTCATTCCTCAGACTTGAACTCATCAGGAACAGGACTGGAAGGGATGAGGAATGCAAGAGCTTATTTGAATTCATGCTTTCTGTGGTGGTGTGAGGTGTAGATGCTTACTGTTTGTCTGTGCCATGGTCACAGCAGCAACCACAGCGTAAAGCATATACACATGAATAATCTTTATGATCCTAACAGAGGAGCTCTGTCAGGCCAGCCCATAGCTCACCTTGACTTGCACATCTCTGTGTCTGTGACTGGAACACTGGACTTCATCTCTCCAGGCCACTAACAGCACCTGGAATAAATACTGCAGTGCTATTTTGGAAAGAGACTTGCAGATCACGTCTTCCCGACAGAGATGTGCATCTGGGTATTCTTAATCTGTTCATGTGTCCTTTGTTTCCACAAGGTTAATGGTWCTAGCTCCTATATTATTTTATGCCTGACTTGACATTGCCTATGGCTTGGTGTGTTTGGAAAAGCAAAGAAAACATCTGTGACTAATGAGCATATCACAGAAGAAAGGTGATGAYGATGATGATGATATAAATACCACAAGCTACTCTTGACTTTAAGAACCATCACGTTAAGATGAAATATGAAGGAGAGGACCTAAAAAAATGCTCTCTTCCCTCTGCTGCTGTTTCCCTTCCCCTCTTGAGAAGTGGAATGTTAAAAATAGCCACCACTTACAAGCTAACAACCTCACATCATCAGGTAGTCACCTTCTGTAACCTTGCTGGCACATTTCAAATGAACCTGCTCCATCATCTGGAAGAGTTGTCAGAGCCTAAAGGCAGAAACCATCTGAGAAGCAGATTCGAAGAAAAGGCTGTATTTCAAAGCCTTTTTACAACTGGATCTGCTTAAGCATTCCAACCCACCCTCAGCTGCCATCAGTCTCTCCCACATCAGCAGTTCTGAACAAACACAAATTGGCCAGATTATCATTAAGCAACTTCAGCTATTTTGTAAAGAGCAAAGTTTCACTACTCAAACTAAGCGGATGGGACCAGATTTTCACTTGCCCTAAATCAATGTAGTTTCTCTACAGCCAACATCTGAATTTGCCTTCCAAATTCGAAGTATTTATCAAAATCTTCTTTACAGAACGATCCAATCCTATAATACACTCACATTATCTCCATTCCCCTCAGTACAAATTTCCTGTCAACTTCTAATAAAAAAATCCTCTTGCCTACTGAGCCCAAGCATCCAGTTCAGCTGGTGCTGCACCGTGCAGCTCTGGAGCCATGGAATCAGTGCTTGTGGTGCTCRCCCACTGCCAGCTGGTATCAGGGAATGATGATTATCATCCTACACTTCCAGTTTTTGCTAAGTACACTTCACTACCCAAGCATGAAGGCATCCACTCTTCCCTAGAATCCAAAAACAAAATGGAGCATTTCCACAGGGCAACAGTTCAGCAGCAGCTCTGCACTGGAAGTCCCCTGCAATGCACCACAGAATGGCACTAATTGCAATAATTGGAACACCAGCTATTTCTGAACATGTTACCAGAAAAAAAAAAAATATACAAACCTAGATTGTTCACTGTGGTATCAAAGGAAACACATAAAGTGCCTAACGTAATGCCCTGAAATGAATGCTGCCTATCTCCACAGCTCCTTTAAAGAAAGATTTGTCCTGAGTTGATGTTTATGGAAAATAAAAGCACACCCTAGTCAGCTACATTTTGGAGTAACGGTTCTAGTGAAATTCTTAAATCAAAAAGTTTCAGGGAAATTTCTTCAGATTTACACAGACATAACTCAACCATCAACCCAAYAGCCATGACCATTCTTGAGAGTCAACATCCCCAAACCAACCTCCATTTCCGCTGTGATGATCTAGCAAGGGAATTTCATGAGGATTACCTAACCCATAAACTGGGGTGGGGGGAAGCAAAAAGTAATAATTCAAGTTATTTTTAAAAACCTAAAAACCACATGTCTGTTTGAGGGAGAGGTTTACTTACACCTGCTGAATATCACACTCAGTTTTCAACCAGAAAGCTTAAATAATCACTTTGCAAGGAAATGTACAGGAAACAGTTATTCTTTAATCTCTCTATTAACCTAGCACAAAATAATCAAATGTAAAGTGCTGCAGGGCCACTGTGCAGCCTCATGCATGGCACAATCAAGCTTCCCTTCTCAAATTTCCTTGTATTTCCTTTGTTCTCCCATTTGCAAACTGATAACTAACCCTCCTGTGCTGTTCTAACACTGATTTTTTCAAGCATTTTTAATATCCACCACCCAAAACTGACATTAAAACCTACTCATGAATGCTGTCCTAATATTTTTTTCCTACCAAATCAAAGGAGGTTCCCACTGTAATGATTAGTGACATGTTTGTTGCCCTAAACAGCTTTGATATTTCAACATTTAATCAATTTTAATTTTTTAAGGTGACAGGTTTCCTGCCACCCTGAGTTTTACCCATGATGCTGTACTCAACTCAATGGTTTACAGCTGCAGTATGAAGACCTGACAGCCTTGCATTTATTTTACACACTCCATCAATAAGATTTTTAATAACACTGCTCTCACTRTCTGGAATATTTTGGCAAGATATCAGTGTCAAAACAACCCATGGCCATACTGGACATCTGGCTGATGTTTATCACTGGACAACAAACAACACACTGAAGACATAGCACTGAGAGAGAAATTTTCTGGATTTCGCATTTCCTCTTGAAATTTTAGCAGCAAGGACACTGTAACACACAACCTTTCTCCAAATAAATGGCACACAGATGATGGAATGATCTTCTGTGTTTTGAGASATAATCACTTCCTGTATGAGAATTAACATGAGCTTTGTTTATTCCAGCGGTAGAACAACCTGTATTCAAGCTTGCCCAGCTGTCTAGAAACTCAACTGATTCCACAGTAAAAGCAGGTGTAGTCAATCATTCCTGTCACAACACTGGTACATGACTGGCTGTTGGCAAGTGGGTCAGCTCCTCACAAGCAAAGCACTTCTCAGCTGCTGCTTCCTTCCAGCCCCGTTGGCACACGAAACAACGCCGCTACAGCTGCTGAATTTCAAAAGGCATCCATCTGTTTAACTTCCTAAAATGACTTTAAAGAGTGGGATATAACAAACACATCTGCTACCCTCAGCATGTTAAAAAAGATCATCTGGAAATTAACTGGGAAATTATAAATCTTTTTAGATGGGGATTCACAGTGAAGTTCCAATACACGTGTAACATCTGTTYCACCTTCAATTATAGCTCAAAGTTTGCACCTCTGGCTTGCTGAAGAATCAAGGCAGACTTTAGTTGTAACCAACTCTGTATCTCCTTATCTCACTGCTGGASTTTGTTCAGGCCAACTGGGCATCCATCTATTCAGTTTTGTCACTCCTGAAAGGCTCAACTGGATAAACCCTTGAGCACTTGGTCTGATCTCATGGTTGACCCTGCTCTGATTAGGTCAGACTGAAGACCTCCTGAAGGCCCTTTCAATCTGAATTAACCCAACTATTTCCAAATACAACAAAAGAGAAAAAAATTAAAATTTCATTAGTACTTCTGAAGAAYTCAAAGTAGAAACCAGCTATGAACAATAACCTGGTCCATCACAAGAAAATGCTTAGGCAGGAGGGCCAGCAGAAGACACCAGCAGATCAGATTTTAGCAGGAAAATGTTAGCACATGTTAAAAGTGTGATCTTCCCTTCGGCTCTTCTCTCACATCTCTCACAAACACAAATGTGTAATCTCTTTGAATTATGTGAACAGATACTTACATCTAGGATTTGCAATTTACATTAACCTAGCCTGCATTAACAGCGATTTTGACACCAAGYGCAAACCACAGTGCATGTTTTCACCCTAAGGTACAACATATGTGTACCCTGCAGCACAGGACATCTCAGTAAGCTYCTTGGCTACCTGCTGCACTCCTGGCAGACTCTTCAGGCAGCCCAATTCCATCTGCAGAGCGCAGGCAGAGCTGGTGAACACCAGCCAGGAGAGACGCGCATCTTCCGCAGGACTGTGGGCACCAGGAAGGCTGGCAGGAACGCAGTGAGCCATGAGAGATGGAGCTGCCATATCCACTGGGGAGGTGAGAGGAATTTACAAGGACAAGGARCAAAAGCAGCCCTGGGGAATATGTCACCACCAAACTGGGAACCAGGTGAGGCGTGCTGGCTAAGGGCTTGTAACAGGAATTAGTATTTGACACTCAGAGCAAAACCTCTAAGTGCAGCACTTAGCAGCAGTGCCAACACTGTTCTGCATGTATACAAATGAGAAACCAATTTTTCTGTGCTGTAAATAGCTTGTGCAATTAATAGCAGTTAGCTTTTCCTGTCTTTTTCCAATTACAGACTCAGGAGAAAAGGGCATATTAAGTTACCTCATGCAATTCTGGACCACCTACTGTTAGAAGTGCAATTTGAGAATGAGCTGCTACTGCTAATTATCAAAATTAAAACCTGAAATAGCAACGTTCACTTTTAAAAGGGAGATGATTTCCTATTGCAGGCATAACTTTCCACTGTTCTCTCCTGCCAACAGTTATCACTCTTGTATGACATTTCTGGACTGAAACTTTGAACACAGAAATGCCATCATCCAGAAAACCTTTCAAAACATTTCAGGTCACCATTTTGGGTCTTTCAAAACAAAGCCATTTATTTACCCTTGGCTAATTACCTTTTAGTCTCTCTGCACAGACACAAAATATTTGTGTTTCTATTTTGTCTTTTCTTTTACATTTTCAGACAGCTGCAGCCATTTCCAAAATCATCATAATATTTCCACCATGATGTTGGGAAAAAAATTCCTCCTGGACAGTGCCACTGTTAGTACAACAATAAAAAAATTACAGCTGTGTATGCATATGCATGTGCACACACACACACATGTAGTGTGAGCTGAATGAAAATGTGGTGATGTTTAATTTGACCTGAGAAAACCAGAACAGCACGTCAACATAAACAGGAAAAGTTCGACAATATTTGCAGCACAGCATCACCAATCTCTCTTACCCTGTGCTGAACAAGCATTTCCAATTCAAAGGAATAATTAGCATGCTGAAAAGAATCAGAGCACTAGCAAATACCAAAGCTTTAACTTGGCATTAGCAAAGATCAATGAGAATTCATCACTGTAAGCCCACCATGAGCACTTGCTGCCCAAACACTCTGGGACAGGGAAGACTRTGCCTACACCACCCATGCTGATCACAGGAAGTCCAAACTTCATTAGGAAATAAATAAATAGCACATATTCTTCAAAACATCATCATTGACTTTTAATTTAAAACTCACTGAGAGACTCCTCACTCCAACACCTCATTCTCAGCGGTTGACCATTTTATACAATTTTAATACTCTCTTATGAGCACACAGCGCCAGTGCCCAGGCTGAAAATTTTGGAATGCTTTAGCCAAAACGCCAGAACCAAGGTAGAACCACATGTCATCACTCAGCCACGTCCAAAAAGCACCAGTGACCTTTGCTTCAACAGCTCAGGCACTCCAGAGCTTTGAACAAGGAACTCGTGGTTGGGTAAGGTAGTTGTGTTTGTGCCAAAATAAAGGTTAATCTGTTTTTTTTCTGAAAACACACACAACACAGCTGATTTTAAAATCACTTCACTTTACATATGCTCCATAAAAATGCTTAAATTCAGCAGCTGAGGTCTGCTGAGTCTGTGCTCCTGGGCACTACACTGCTCCCACAGTGAGGGACCAGGCCCACAGCTGAGCTGAGCTGAGCACTCCCCAGTCCAGGGGGACCAGAAGAAACAAAAGGAGGATTCTGAGCAGCWGGGAGCATAACCAGGCTCAAAGAGAAAACCTGTATCTGGGGCTGAGAGCATGGATTACAGACGGACATGGAGATGGAAACTGGTTCTAAAGAGGAAGGTGTGAAGAGCAGAGCCAATGATGGGAACAGGACTGGGATGAACACTCAGATATAGAGAGAGAATTAGGACATGGAAGCTCTGAACCTGTAAAACACCACACAGTGTATGCCCCAAAATCAGGTTCACATTTCAYGAGTGAAGCTAGTAAAATACTAATTTTAACTTTCCCAGTGTTTCAGGCCCATATTTCTGTAACAGAGATTACAGCATTGCAAAAACCCACCAAACCTCATCCAGAGATCAGGTGAAGGCACATTACTGCCACTACAGTATTCAGATATTAAACTGATCAGSACTATGCACTGGGAAGCACACACCAGGAAAAATCCATGAGGGTGTCAGGAGGGAAGAAAAATACAAATTTTGCCATTAGGGAGGAATTTAGTTAAGCACAGTAAATAAAGCTGAGAGTATCACATACCACATACTGTTCTTTCTTAATTAAACATACTATTGAATAACTGGTTGCTAACTTGCTGCTCTTTAAGGCCAGCATTGGCAAAAACAGTGTATGATCATGCCCTTAAAATTGAATCATCATGACAAATAGGCTTTATGCCAAAAAATGTAAAAAGCAAGTATCTGGGATTTTGTATTTGGCATTTCCTAAACTTTGGGTTCTTAACCTTCGTATTTCAACAACCCTAATATTCTTTTAACATATCATTTGTTCAAGAAGTTTGATATTGTTTCCCAGTGTAGATTGGATGGTATATCAAAGAATTTCAGACTCYTGCACAGAAGATTTACAGGGACTATTTGCATCCTGGGAAATCAGCAGATCTGCACACAGCCCACACACCCCATCCCAGTCCCAACCCTTTCAGCACAGACACAAAGGGATCACAAAATATCCTGAGCTGGAATGAACCACTGAAGCTCAGCATCCCACCACAGGCACAGCAGCAACTGCAAGGTCATCTCTGCACAGCACTGCTGGGCTGAGTCCCACAGAGCTCTGGCTCCCGGGAAGGAGCAGGCACAATCTCACCGACCGGGGGCTGTGTACAAATCACAAACAGGACGGGACTGCTGGGAACGYGCCTTGAGCTGTTTGGTTTTCCAGCATCAGYCTCATTATATGGTTATGACAATGGGAAGCTGCCAGCAGCTCACATCCCAGGCAGCAGACCAAKAACTTAATGTTAAAACTTACTTTATAAGKTTTTTTCCCAATCACACACRGCAAAAGTACATTGACAGTAGTTCTAYYTAACTGCCATAAGCACACGTACCTTTGGTTAAAACAATGCTTGCTTATTTCAAACACAGTAACTGCTTGTAAGCCTTAAAACACAATGCACAGAGCTCCATTATTAAGCTTAGAACTTCCTAATATCTGGCTAGATAAACTTTTCTGCAGCTTAGGGAGTTATTCTAGATGAGCGTTAACACACAGACCATTGTTCTATTTGTCCTTGCTTTTCTACTTTTTAAATAATTTTTCTGCTGACCAATCTCATGGCYRCTGCTTAGCTCTAATCACAGTTCTGCTGTCTCTGAGGCCTGCCTTTTGCAGCCTTCCCAAAACCCTCTGATTCTGTGGATTCCCACAGCATAAGGCCAGCTGTGGCTGCCATCATCTGAAGAGAGTGAGAGCACATCCCCAGCCCAGCCAGGACCACATCCCCAGCCCAGCCAGGACCACATCCCCAGCCCAGCCAGGCCCACCCAGCCCTCAGAGCTGCAGAGGCAGTGGCCGTGCCAGGCGTGCTCCAGCGCCCATTGTGCCCTTTGCACAGCTCCCGTCCTTCCGCCACAGCCTGGCCTGCCATGTCACCTGCAAAGGGTCACCAAGCCTCTGACCCAGGCCCCATGGCAGCCAGGCCAGTTCCATGTGACAGCCTGGCACCCTGTCAGCCAGGTCTGGCTGGCTCCCTGGACAGTGAGCAGGCAGGGGGGACAAAGAGCAGATGGCTTTTCCTATCTCCACAACAATTTAATCGCAGCGGTCGTGACGCCACTGGCGTGCTCCACGCCACCTCCAGTGCCCTGCTGCAAGGTGAGCAAGCTGCTCTCCCCCAAGGGCAGCCCTTGTGACCAGCCAGGAAGTGTCAGAAGTGTAGTCAGGACACAAGCCATGTTCATTCAACTCGAACTTTGTAACTGGAACAGAGCACGACAGATCTGACCAGCTCAGGCAAAAAGGAAAAGCGCTTGTGCTGCAGGAGAGTTGTGACCCTGGAAGTCAGGGATATGGGATGAGCCCAGAGCCACTGCCGAGCTCCCCTGTAAATGTAGGTGAGCTGGCCTGACAGCTTGGCAAATGCCTCAAATCAGGCTGCCCAAAATAGAAGCAAGTAAAGTTAGTTGCTGCTTCGAAAATGTATTTCTTCATTTTCTCTTTATGAACTGTAAAACCAGATGAAAATGTCTGCACACTGTTCAGGGCAATGTGACAACTCTGTTAACAGAAGCACCTCAGATACTGAAATGTCACCAGACAGATATTTCATTTAAGCATGGGAGCATTCTCCATCTATGTAATTAATGCTGATCTACATTTGTGTGACCCAAAGCCAGGTTCCTCTGCACTAAAGGGGATGTGGGGATGCCACAGCTGACATGCAGGCAAATCCTGCAAAAATGGAAGGCAAAGGCAGCATCTATACTCCTAGTAAAGAACAAAGACTATCAAGTGTGGTGTCTTTTCCCAGCCTTGACTGAAATTAGGAAACAAACAAAAAAAGTTTAAACTGGTTGTGTTTGGCTAAGTTGGTCAGAGCATGGTGTTGATAACACCAAGGTTGTGGGTTCGATCCCTGTATGGGCCATTCACTTAAGAATTGGACTCAATGATCCTTGTGAGTCCCTTCCAACTCAGGACATTCTGTGAATCTGTGTTTTCAGCTCCTTAGCAAGACAAAAATAAAAACTCCAATGAACAATAGTGGATTTTATATTTCCTGAAGGGTATAGCTAACATCAGCTCTCCAGGCTAGTCTACAAACTTGGGCTCTTTGACATATCCTGGGGACTTACACACATGGATGCAGCAGCAGCTAAAGAAAACAACTGTAATTATTCCCAAACCTCTATAAATCACAACAGGGGAGCAGTTGGAAGCGGAGATAGAGAGCCAAAGTTTGACAAATGGAAAAGACGAAACCATTGGAAAAAACCTTCTGGGATGTGTAAGCAAGCTAATGAAGAGTAGAAATAAATAAAGTATCATAGATAGGTTATATACAAAAATATCTGTAAAGCAATCTAAAATAACAGTTTTCTCTTTTGATGTTACWACCTGTTTTGGGTTCATGTTTATGGCACTACCAAGCCCCAAACAAATGAGATATGAAGTGGGGACGGTTACACAGATAACATTGTTAGGGAAGGAAGAAATAAAGGAAGGTTCTGTTTATCTTTCCTTTAACTCTCAATATTTTGATCCCCTGTCCCATAAACAGGAGGGTGAGGGAACTCAAAAGCTGTTAGTGAGTTCGAAAACTTTGTTCTGTTCCCTTGATCCAAAAATTCCACAAAATGTTCCTCTTCCACTCCATATTATGCTTTACCACCTAGAGCCAGAGCACAAAGGGCAGCAGTTCCCAACATGTGTGTGCACAGGCACAAACCTTTGTGTGGCAGAGCTGTGCTGGGAGCAGATAATCACAGCAAATAAAAGGCAGCTCTGCACATAACAATGTGGAAGCAAATCCAATTGCTAAGGACATTGGCTGAAAACAGCCCTCAGAAACAAAGAACCAGCCACATTAGAGCAATCTTTCATACTTGTATAAAATAAGTAATTGAGTCACAGACAGGGTAAATCCTGGGAGCACAAACAAAGATCACAAGTCRAAGCTGGAAACTGTCCCAAAGGTCCCATATTCAGCTCCCTCTCTGTTTGCTATTCTTCCCACTCCAGGTTTAAGCACAGCATCAAAGCTCCTTCTAAATCTGTAATCAAGGCCATTAGAGCTCTCAAATTCAACCTGAAGACTCACTGGGCAAAACCTGGCAAGGCAGCAATAACGATCCCCTCTGAGTAATCAGAGTATTGCTCCACACCATGCTGATAGAAAACGGTCCCTTTGTGCCCAGGGGCCTGCCAGAGGGCTCACTTGAGAGAAAATGTTATCTTACACACTATAAATACRTGAAAATAAGATCAGAGGCAGCTGTTGTGACAGCAATTTGCCCTGTCAATATAGCCCTCACACTCTGCTCAGGTTTTTAGCTCACTACTGACTCAGAAGCAAGAGTGACATTGCCAAACCCCACCATGTCCCTGCATTTCCCATCCATTTGTAGTATCCAAAGATGCCCTCACCCTCACCTGACTTCACTTTGGCTATCAGAGACGGAGTCAAGCATCCCACAACCATTTGGGAACTATGCAGAACAGGACAGCTTCTTATTGTCCTAGTGTGGCCCCGTGACATCACAGGGAATGTTGATCAGGAGCAATGTTAACATTACAGAAGTCTCTTACAAAAGTAGACATTTGAAGCATTTCCACTTAAAACTAAGTACAGTCACTTATCAATTTTAACTCCTGCCATATTATTACATATTACTAAAAATCCTCAGCATTCTCTCAGATAATCGYCTGCATTCATTATTTCCAGGAATAAAGAAGTTACTGAGTGGGAGAAAAAAAAAATTTTTGTTCTTACATTACTCCAGGTTGCATGCTTAATAGAGCTCTTTCCCAGAAAACCCAGTGGTTATTTCTACTTATACTGTGTGTTTATTGCTATAAATGAAGATCCAAAATGGTAAATACCATGTAGCTGCTACAACATGCAAGAGGTGCATAAGGACACACAGCAAAATGTGACTACTGCCCATTGATGGGCAAAGTATGGCCTATTGATTTCCTAAAGAAAACCAGAAAACATCGGCACATTAGCTCACCTCACAGTCAGAATTCCACWGGACACTCTCAAGAGCTATGGGTATTGTATTTCACCCTGATTTTAAAATACAGGTAATGGGAGACAACATCCTTGAGTAGTAAGTTCCAGATTTGAATAATGATGCACAGAAAACCTAAATCAAGGTTTTTAAGCTTTCAGTTTCTGGAAGCAACTTCCCCAGGATGACTCAATATCTGTAAAGTAAGTGTTCTTCTCTGAGATGAGATAACCTTGGGGAGATACAGCAAGCACTGAGTGGTGCTGTGACAGAAGGTTTACCTAATCCTTTGGACCTCTTAYGGAAGGGTTGACTTCTGCAGCCATGATATTTTATGAAAAATCCTTTTGCTAGGATTTTTCTCCTGASAAGCTGAGAGGCCTCAGAAACGAGATGTAAACAMTGATTATCTGATGCTGTGGAATGCAACAGGYGCATCTGTGATTGGTGTCATGTGGTTGTTTYTAATTAATGGCCAATCACAGTCAGCTGTCTCAGACTCTCTGGTCAGTCACAAGATTTTATTATCATTCTTCTTTCCTTTCCTTTCAAGCCTTCTGATTAAATCCTTTCTTCTATTTTTTAGTATAGTTTAATATAATATATATCATAAAATAATAAATCAGCCCTCTGAAACATGGAGTCAGATCCTCGTCTCTTGCCATGTCGGGACTGCCTGCAAAACTCCACAGACTTCAGCTGCAACTCCTGAATTATGGGACCTCCAGAGAGGTCTGGCTGTGCCAGCCTGAAGCAGCACCAATCAGCCAGAAGTGCTGGTGGGAGGGAAGGAGGCAGCAATGCCTCGGGCAGACTGCAGTGCCTGTGTCCCTGCCACCTGTGCAGAGCAGGGGGGAAGCCTGCACCCTCCCAGGGCACAGCCCTGGCACCATGCACCACACTCCCACGCACACTCCCACTCCCAGATGGCCTTCACACAACCCTTCCAGCACAAATTATTTTAGGATTTTAGCAATTAAGCCACTGAGCCCAGATTTTTGTCTCGCAGTCAGGAGTGCAACTCTCTTTCTTTTAAAAACCAGGGAAAAAACCTTGAACAGACAAAGGTCTCTGCCAAACCAAAAATAATCATAATAAAATATTCCTGTTTCTACAGCAAGTCACCTAAAGCATTCAAAATACCACCAATGAGTTTGTTCTGCTGACAGCTCTGTGTTTACACCTGCTGCTTTTCCTTGGCCTGAGTCTGGCAGGAAACAAAAGCAGGAATGGAAATCACCCCTGTGCAGGRATGATTTAAATTAAGGGAAACAAGAGAAGGAATAGTGCAACAAAAGGAACGTGCAATGTCACCCCAGTTTTTATTGTTGCTTATGATGTAGAAGATGGCACTGGAATTCCAGTAATTCATTGGAGGGGAAAAGCCAGCAACAGACCTTCAGCCCAGTTTAGTGATGAGTTCCACCAAGCTCAAGAACCTATAATTCAGGGTACTTTTTTTTCAAGACATTGATATTAGAGCATATCACCATTTCTACCCTGCAAATCTATGTATTGAGGAGCTGGTTTTGCTTTAAACCTAGTGAAGTGAGGCAAGAAACACAGTGAGCTGCAGGAGAGAATTCTCTCAACTGTCCTTCCTGGAAAGAGAAGATTGGGCTAAAAGATTATTCAGAAAAATTGAACTGTGTTAGAGACAGGGATCAGACCTTAGTGGGCCCTCAGGTAACTAAATGCCTTTAGCAGTAAGCTCCCGGCAACATAAACATTAAACAGACATTTCTGAAGCCTAGAACAGAAAGACAAGGGCTTTTAAAAGCAAGCCTGCTTGTTTTTAATAATGGATATACAATCCTTATATTATATAATTTGCAATTTTCTCATTGAAGTCTTGAAAACTGCGATTGAAACTCCAGTAACAATCTGCATTGTCCATCCCACCCCATGACACTGACTCAGAGACAGGACAGCAAGAGTCACAGGACCAGCTGGGTGCCCCATTCCCAATGCACACGTGATCCCAGCTTCCCATAAGSCAGGCTTTGAGCGGCTGCACTTCAGAGAGAGCCATGCCCAGGCAAAGGAAACATCTGTGCTGCCCTAAACCAAAACAGCCCCTCTGACCTGCAGCGGCCCAGCCTCTCCCCACCCCAAACCAGGCCTGGAGTGGGGACCCTGTGCTGTCCCAGCATCAGTCACCCGTGACTCAGAGCTTCCTGAGAGCTGATGCATCCTCCTGTAATGTCTGTTAGATCATGCACAACACTCCCCTCTGCCCAAACGCTGTCTGCCAAGGCTGCTGGGTTCAGGGGGCACCCACTGAACAGCTGAGTCACCCTCTGCCASCACTGGCTGCTGTCACTGTCCCAGCTCTGACTCTGCCCTTGCCCTGCTGTCTCACCACATTGGCCTGTGTGGGGCTGCTGTGGAAGCTCCTGGAAGCCTTTTAAGGCTGCACCACTGAGGAAGGCTGTGGGAGGAAGGGTGTGAGCAGAGGTTCATGGGCAAAGGCTTTACCTGCAAAACAAGCAGCCACCAGCACAGTCAGCAGAAAGCCAAACTTTACCATGAGCACACGTGCCCCTCCAAGCACGTTAAAAGCAAATCCTCTCTACTGGCTCTGTTAACTTTAATAATTAAACCCCTRGGTCAGGCTTTTGAGGAGGAGGCAAGTCCCAGTTCTCGTGTTGTCCCAGCAGTCCCATGGTACACAGAGACAAGGAGCAAAAATAAATGGGAGTGAGTGACAGATGCACATCTGAGGCTGACATCTAGCTATAACATCAGGTAAGTGCAGGATCAACATGACTGAGAGGCATCAAAGGAAAGGAGATATTGTGCAGGACCAATTCTTCTCTCCCTCAAAGGCAAAAAGTATTTTTAAAAAGGCTCGAGAGCCAAAGGAAAAAAAAAATCCAGGTTATAACCCTTTTTTAAAAAAGACTATGCTCTTAAACTGGATGTTATGATAAGGAGTAGCCTTGTGACACTGAAAGGACTAAAAATGGCACAACTGATAACACACAGAACTCTCTTTTCCATATTCAGCTCAGCCCCACAGTTCTGTATACTCGATCACTCAGAAGGTAGGTATTCTCCTACCTCCAGGCCTTTTGCTTTTGCTCCTTAAATTCCAGATAAATCTCTGATCCTCATGCCATTCTGTCAGGCATGAGGCTGGGCTAACATTTCTTTTCCTTTCTGGCCTGCAATTACACCAATCACACCTTTACAGCTTTTCCATCACTGCTTGCCCATTTATTTCTCAATGCACTTTACCCAGGCTTGCCCAAAGTTAAACTTCCTGGCAGACATGAACAGTGAAGTGAATCAGGCTGAGAATATCACAAGGAAATGTTCCAATACCAGTAATTTTTGTGACTAGTGAAGTAACTCAAACATTAGGCTGTGAATACAGCAAGGAAATCTTTCAATACCAGTAATTTTTGCATTAAAGCCTAAAAAAACCAGGACGGAAAACACCTATTGCCTGAGTTTTGCAAAACAGTGTGGCTTCTCTCTACCACTCCAGTGTAAACCAGGAATTTTGGGAACAGTCAGCTATTCCCACTGCTCTCAGCTGGCATGTTCCATGCCATAACTCAGCCTGGGCTGAGGAGTTTGCTGACTTGCATCCTGTTTAAAGCAGTGGCTCTGCCAGCCAGTCACTGTCACCAACACGGTGACAGTAAAAAGCCATCACTTTGTGTGAGCCTTCTTCTTCCTCCCTGACAGCCATGAGAGTCCTGATGCCCAGAGCAAGCCCAGAGCACACCCACCCCTGCCAGGGGATGAACAATGTGCTGCCTCCTGAAACTCAGCACAGGACGATTTCCCAACGTTAAAAAAAATAAAAATACCGTGCCACTACAAATGGCCATTTTGGGGCAAAAGCTGGAGTTGGGCACATCTTATCTTAACATGAGCAACGTAGACATTCTGGAGAATATCCATAAGAGAGATGGGAGTCTGGCCAAACACAGGGAGGGCTTTGCTAGGATGACAGGATGAGGCGCTTAAGCGTGTGTATTTGAAGATGAGAAGGCTGCAGGGGGGATCTTCTTGTGCTCTCTAAGTACCTTAAGGGGGATCACAAGGATCTGGTGGACGGATAAATTTGAACTAAGCAGCAACAGAACAACATGTGGACAATTCCAGGCTTTAAAATAGAAGCAATTTATATTAAAACCGTGGAGGTTTAGCTAAAGTGAGCTGCTATCTAGCCATGTAGGTTGTTTTTTTTTTTTTTGGTCCAGGAGATTTCTGCAGCATAAAAATAATGCAGGAGTCAAGAAAATAAAACAGATTGCTTGGATAGCAGCGATAACCATGGATATGTATGGGATTAGATGCTCGAACACCACAGTTTTACTCATGCATACAGGGTTTATGTTTAGCATAAGTAAGGAATCTCCTTTTCTCAGGTTACTACATGGAGTTGGAGAGATAGCAGCTTGTGGCAGAAAAAAAATCATGAAGAAACAGATGATGTGGAATATTTTTCTAGCACCCAATTACACAGAATAATTTCTAACACGCAGACAGAAGCACCAAAGACACACTTATTGTATCATCCTGAAATGACAGAAGAGCAAGAAGCTAAAGTGTCTCTCACCTGCCTGCCTGTCAAAATTTAAACCTCAGGGCATAAAGACCCCATCACACAGAGCCTGATCCCTCCAGAGGCCCACTGTCCTCTCTGCCAACACTGAACACTGCAGCACGATCAAAAYACCCCCATCTTTCTTCACCTGCACCTTGCAGATGCTCTTAACACAGTTTTACAGAATGCTCAATGTCCAGCCTGTGCTGTGAAGTAAAAGCAGAAAAAAATCTTTGAGCCCATCAWAAGGGCTAATGGTTTTAAACTAAAAGGGGCCTGGTTTAGATTAGATATGAAGAAGATGCTTTTTGTGATGAAATAGTGGCACAGGTTTCCCAGAGAGATGGTGGRTGCTCCATCTCTGGAAATATTCAAGGCCAAGTTGGGTGAGGCTCTGTCACCCCAGGACAGTCTCTGAGCAACCTGGTCAAGTTGAAGATGTCCCATCTCATTGCAGGTGTTGGACTAGGTGACCTCTRAAAGTCCCTTCCAACCCAAACCTGTTATTTTTCCCTCTCGAAAACCACAACAGGCTGAAAATATTAKGTGCCATGTGCAGAGTGACTTACTGGAATCCCTTCTGAAGAGAAAGTCTTGCCAGTGGCCAAAAGCTGGTGTTTTATTTATATTGGASTGGGAGTTTTATGTCGGCTCCCTGCATCCACTGAGATGAAATTTGAATCTGCTGCTGCCGTTTCACCTCGGGTGCCTTGACTCTCTTGTACTAAACAGGAAGCCCTTGTCAATACAAAACTATTTGCACTGGCCTGCCTAGCCTGTGCTGTGTCTAGATAATTCAGCCTAATGAGGGATTATTTCCTGTGTTCGTGGCTGACAACACCCAAAGACATTCTGGCATTGTGTGCTGATAAAAACTGAACTATATTAAGCTGATAGCACGGAGCTGTTAATTTTACATAAAGAATAGAAGAGGGAATGGATACTGCTCCRTGCCATCCAAAAGTCACTGGGATTTGTGCTTGAGCCAGGAAATTAAAACAAAAMCAGGCTTTCTGTTTTAGGACTGACATCTCCACTAAACCCACCGAGCTCCACAAGCTTACCCACGTGCTGAAATGCAGAGGGGTAGCAGAAGCCATTTGTGTGTGTGGCTACAGGCTAATGAGAGCGTGGCTTCTGGCCTCACTGGATGCAGCTGGACTAAAACTAACTCTACTCCTAATATGCAACAGCAAAGGTCAGTGCAAACAAAAGGTAAGGGTCAGAYCTCCAGCAAAACTAACCAGAGCTTCTTGGCAGGTTCAGAGCTGCTGGAAGAAGCAGGAGTGTCACAGGAGGGACACAGCCTCTCTCACAGGCACCTGGTCAGTGTGAAGTAAGGCCCAGCCTTTCCTTGCTCCACCAAAGGCAGTTGAGCCCAGAGGGTTTAATAACAATTATCACATATTATACATAATACGCACATATTATACATAACGCATATACATATTAATATCATAATTTAATTTCTTTCCCCTTTTCAGAATATGGGCCAGTTTTCCAGCGTCTCATGTGGACATTATGGATRACTAACTTGCTCACCAGCAACTAAATCAGGGCTTGAGCCAATATGCTGCAGAGTGTAACATATTTATAGCCTTTGGGATGTAACAGTGAGCCATCCCCCCATGGAGCAGAGATATCCACTGTGCTTGAAGAAGAAAGATGGCCCTGTATAAACAAGTCTATGTATGTTCCAGATGAAGGAAATGAAGAGTGGCAATACAGCACCTCCCATAATTCTAGCCAGCTGTCAATCCAGCTAGGAAAACAACAGGATCAAAAGGAAGCCATTTTTTCCCTGTGCATTCATGCACAGAAAACATTTTCTTATCGTAATTAGTTCCATTGTACAGTATCATCATTAAGATATGCAGATGATTAAAGCCAAACCAAATACTTTGGTTAYTCTCCATTCACATAGCCTCTTCACTGGTCTTTACAGGGCAGATTTTGAAGGCTCCCTGTCATTTCTAGCTGCACTGCTGTTCACTTCTACAAAGAAACAAACAGAGAGCTGCATGAGACATGGATTAAAACAACCCCAAACACTAAAATTTGTAAGAGAGTTGTTGGGCCACCTCCTTGGACCAAGTACAGAGCTTCAGACTCTGGTATGAGCATCTTCAGGTCTATTTAGAAAAGCATGGRAGAATGATGGCCCAGCCTCCAGGCAAGCAGCTGGGCAGCTCTATTAAAAATACACTGACACCTTGAGGAGAAGCTGACAGGTTAATGAAACAGGAAAAGTGCAACAGCCTGGGGAACACAGGACTTCATCCCGCCTCCCATCAGCTGTTACTATGCAAAACTGGCACTAAAGCTAAAAAAGCACCACGTAAGCTTAATTACTTCCCATATTTTTGATGGATGTGACTATTTCTTTCAACCACACAAGACATTTTCTCTACTTCTCTGCTGCAGTTTCTGCACGTCAATTCTCTAGTTGCTGTTTCCAAGGCAATCCCACACTAGAATTTCAATGGTTTGAAGGAACTAACAGGGTTCAGTCATACAAGGCAGGCTGAGTTGGTCTCTAATCCCACTGCTGAAGGAATTATGAGTGTGAAAAGCAGAAAAGTGAAAGTATCAAATAAAARAAATAGCATGAGTCTTGTTGTACCTTCAAAGCCAAAAACAGATGGCCAGATGCTTGAAGGGTGTATTAGTTGAGAAGTTAGCTCAAGAAAAGATCACCTTGGATGTAACACAAATCTATCTAGGACAAAGAGTGGATGCAGAAGGAATGATTATTTGAAGAAGATATGATTATGCTGAAAGCCAGGACCAGCTAAAACTCCCTTTGCCATCAAGGCAAGAAACAGCACTGCTACAGCACACTGAGATCACCCAACGGTGTGCACCTAAAATAGTTCAGGTGAATCACATCCTAAAAATGCTTATTTCTGTTCCTTAACTATAAAAGGAGCCCTAAGGCAGTCAGTTCAACTGCATATGTCTGTGCTGCAAAGGTTTAAAGAAAGATGAATTCATTTCTCACTAAAAGCAGTTCTATCCAGAATCACAGAAAGTTCCCTAAGTTATGCAGCAGTGAGATACCTGAGGATATTACTACCCTGAAACTGGAAATGGGGCTCTGCTTCCTTGATAATAAAAGTAGCTATCAGACCTCTCTGTCCATGTTTAAAAAACTAGATTATCACAGTGTTGCTATACCAAAAAGGCAATTACCAATATGTAAGTGTCCTAGGTTACAATATAAAGGTGTATTCCATCCTCAGCCTCAAGAGCTGTTGAAACCAGCAGGGGCATCTTTTTTTTTTTTCTTATCACCTGTTACTGGACCCATCAATGCCTTGCCACATGACTCAGAGATAACTCCCTCCAGGGGCCATCTCTGTTTAATGGACCCACCACAYGAGTCAGAGAATGGTAACAGCCCATTGTGAGATGCTCTGCCCAGGGGGGGARCTCAGCATCCCCACCTGGATATAATCTGGGGTTTGGGACAGAACAGGCAGCCCTTACCCRCTGCTTTCCAGAGGACAAGAGCTGCCAGATGGTTTCTACAGGATCACCACTTCAACAAGAGCATTCCATCTGGACTGCTGCCACCACCCTAACTAGCAGGGTGTCAGGTTGTATTCTGACTCKGACAGTGGTTTTTCTTTTGTATTATTGCATGTATTTTGGGKGGKTTTGCCCTTTTTTTTCCTTCCTTTTTCTTAATAAATTGTATTTCTGACTTGGAGTCTCTCACTGGTTTTGCTTTCAAACCAGAACAGTAAGAAACCAGATGACTTGATTCTACTGAAGAAAATTTCCCACAGTGAAGTTACAATTTCCACTCTCACCAAATACATGGCAGGAGGTTTAAAGGAGAAAACAATATGCTATACAGCTACTGGCCATTTTTTCAAGATAAACTCACTTCTTAATGCAAAACTCACAATAAATACAGATAAAAGGGTAAGAAGTGAAGAGCAGCCAACTCTAAGTCCTAGGCCCTACAGCAAGGTCAGTGAATGTGAAGAGAGCACTGCTGCTGATAATGCTGCATGTTTTGATCCGGTCTCCAGATTCCAAGCCCGGTAGCTCTCACAAGCATTCCATTTCCCAAGTAATAGCATAATTWAAAAATGCTGCTAGGAAGGAAAATACACTTGACTGCACACGCTTGGTTAATTCTCAGAAACACTGCTTCTCTCTATTGCTTTTTTGGATGCTGGAGCCTGTTCCTGTAATTCAAAAGTAAACAATTACTCAGGAAGGCTGTTCAGGCAGAAATCAAGCTGGAGCCCTGCGAGGAGCAGGCACTGGCCCGTGGGTTCCCCAGCATGACCCATGGGGCAGCCTCTGGGCCAGCAGGCAGCGCTTTCSCTTTCACACAGCGCCCAGAGCTGCTCCTGCCAAAAGCATCCAGCCCTGCACATCCAAAGCAGGAACCCTGGAATGATGAACAGCCACCAGCAGCCTGCTGACAGGGCAGTCAGCCTACAGACACCAAGTCAGGCTTACTACCCCGCTCAGCTCAGCACAGGGATCTGCTCAAAGCCCTGCTCACAGATCAGCAAGGACCTTTGCCTTCCAAGGGCCTGCCTCACCTCAAGCAGTTTCTTTGGTACTTTTCCTAAGCATCAAAGCACCTTCCTCCATTGCAGGAGGAAGGAAAGGGTGGAAGAGGCTTTCATCCCCTCAAAACAATAGACTGTGACCCAATCAGAGTATCTTCTATTTCACTGTTCCACACAGACAAACAGAAAGTGCAGCGTTCTCGTTTCAGAGTCTGACACAGCAAAGAAAGGACAGTGAGGATTTGAGGAGCCTATGCCAAGTTCAGTTCCATCACACAAAGTCCTTACTCCCAGGAATTCCTAGGCAGCTGGCAAGAGAGCACACTGACACTCACTAGGCAAGGAAACAGAGGTGAGATTTCCCTGACATTGCTTGCATAGGTTAAAAGCAATCAGCTCCTATTTCTATTTTGAGCTCTTCCAATCCCAGCTTGTCATGGGCTGCTTGTAGAATCACTGCCAACAGCCCAAAACTGTGTGAGCCTGTCATGATAGATCACAACTTGGGACAAGCTGTGACAATGGCTGCTCTGCAAAGGGCCACAGGGGAAGCCCTGACTGCAACCCAGCATTAAGGGGCAGCACCCAGCACCTGCAACGCTGCATTTTTAATTACCAGTGAACTTCCATCTCAAGATGGAACTGCCCATTCACTTAAAGCTGCTTTCTGTTTCCCTGGGTACAAGGAAAAGCCAGCTTTATCTCTGCTCATGAATCACATCCCAGTCTTTCTGGTCTCCTTGGCTACAGCTAAATAAAACAGGGCCAGGAATCGTTYGCTGGCCGTTAAGTGCCTGGAATAAGGCAGCGACTGCATTGCAGCTGGGAARCTTCATGGCAGGAAATATTGGGATGTGTGTCTCATGCCCTGGGCTGTGGCATAAAGAGGTGCCCAAGGCTTCAGGATGTGTTGAGGATAGAGGATAGAGCAGGATGAAGGGAGCCAAGGAAAACTGGTCCTTGGGGGATGTTGCTGCAGCACAGCAGAGGGATGAAGTGCCCCAGGACCTAGTGAACAGGGGGGTGGACAATTGGCTAGGTTCACTTATTTAGCAGAACAAACACTGCCTGCACCAGCACAAATCWATGATCCTTGCAGGTCCCTTCCAACTCAGAGWATTCTGTGCATCTGTCACCAAAATAGCAGACCATGTCACACAAGCTGGACTCGATCTTTATGCATCTGTCCCAATCAGGATACTCCACGTTTCTAAATCAGGAGATGAGACTGATGGACATGGGGACCTGAATTCCCACAAGTGATGATGAGTAAGGAAAACCTGGCTTCTGAATTAACATCTCATCCCCTAAACCCCAAAGTAATTTTTGCTTAGTGGATTAAGYAGCTCCCATTGCAGACACTGCCTCRTGCAACGCTTCAGTTTCATTTCAGGTGCAGGGTCTCATCAGCCACCTCCACACACATCCAGAGCAGCCTACAAAGTCTGGGGTGACAACCACCCCTTCCCCCAAGAAACAATCATCTGAGTAAGTTTTCATATCATTGAAGGGGCAAAATACTGGCTGTGTTTCCTCCTGTTCTGAAGCTGAGTAGTTYATTCCTATTTCAAATAAATCCAAACGGGCAAACCATGTTTCTCCTGAACTCCTACGTCTCGATGATCATGAACTGAAAGAAAGATAAAACCTACTTATGCATTCTCTCAACCACCCACATCAGTAAGTCTTTGTACACAAACTAAAYGCAGTATGTAAAGCCTCAGAGCAGGGAAACAGGATTATAAAGGGATTTTGGAGGAAAACTAATTCCTAAGAGCAAGTTGCACACCAACTTTCCTACACTGCCCTGGCGTAATTAAATCTGTRTCCTTGGAAAACTAGCACTGCATGAATGAAGCAACCTCTTGAGAAACAACCACATGAGAACTACTAAAACAGGACATGTCAAAATTATTGCCAGGAGAGCTCTAAATCTTTGCCATATATTTTGCAGCGTTTGCCTAGGGTTGACCCCAGTGCAATATTTATAAAATACAACTGCCAGAGAGCTACAGCACTTCCTTTCCTTCCTTTCAGCAATCCCAAGGTGGTATGCAAGCTGGGGTTTTTCAGATCAGTGTTGAATCCTGGAACTTTGGAGGACGGAGTCGACCCACACACAGTAGAGATATATTAAAAAAGCCTCCAGCAATAACAATTTCCTCCCCAGGAACATTTGCAAGTTTTCAAACTCAGACCTAAGGCTGTCAAGGCCGTGCTTTCATCAGTCTACAGTAAACAGAGTGACACAATAATTTTGAATATTAACTGATTCCTCTAATTTCTCAATATAGTTTAAATCCACATGTTCTAAAAGAAACAGACCCTCCGAGGCAGCACACTGAGTTATTTGCTYTCAGCCAAGAATCTAACTATAAAGGACAACAATCCTGCTTAAAAGTCAAAGGGAGCTATTTGTCACTGGAGCTCATTGTGAATGCACAGAAACATGGAAGTTAATTTTATCCTGAAAACTATCCCAGAATGTGTGGAGCCTGACAGCCACTTTTGGCACCCGAGGTGCTCAAAGGAAATGCCCTGCCTTTAGAAACCAAGTGTTGCTCCTGGATCCTGGTGCTTTTTTTGCAAGTGAAAGCATTATGCATTTAGCAGAAGCAGCTCACTTTYACAGCTGCTGTGAACTAAATTAACAAAGGTCTCTCATGTAAACATGGGCTCCATCAAATAAATACTCCCATACTGTTGCAGTACAAGTATTATCTTCAATGAAAATTAAAGTTTTTTCTTGAAATAGTAAAAGATAAARTGTTCTGGGATGTCATCCAGAGGGTTTGGAGGGATCATGTATCCAGGTTACATGGATCTAAGTAAAGTTACTTTGGTTTAAAAAAAATTAAAGATGATCCAAAAGAAATACAAATTACATTAGGTTGGAACTCCCATGTTCCTGCAAGAAATGTAGAGAACTAGATACTGCCCCAGCCATGCATAATTCTTCTACTTCTTGAAGTATAGCCCTGTCTCTTACAGATGCAGAGGGGTTTTTTTAGAGCAGTGAGCAGAATTTTGCCGTCTGTAAAAGACCAGCCACAAACCCCAACTCAAGACTCTGCACTGCACCAAGAGCTCTGCCATTGAGCAGCTTGCATCTGCTGTTCAGCTGCTTAAGCACTGTGACAGTGAGAGTGCCTCCCACAGTAATTCCCTCCAATGTTGGCTCATTCCTGACMAGGTCAGCAACTTTTAATTTCTCAGGCAGGCCATCCAGTATCAACATTTTACCTGCAAACAATCTTCAAGTCTTATTCCAAAGATCTCTGGAATCAAAATCTTGTTAAACTGTGATTTTTCAAAATCCATTTCATGTTCTAAACTCATTTTCCACACTGCACTGCGTGTTTCTGGTGGTTTTTTAGAGAACATAAATGCAACAGCTATAGCTATAGTAACAGCCTTGTAGTAGCTATATAGACCTGGTTAAGAAAACACAGTCTGAGGGACTGCATTCCCTCCAAAGCACCCTAACAAAGTCCACAGTACTAAACTTTTTCAGAAATAATTATCTGAGCTATCAGATCTTTTTCTTTTCCCCGTGGATTTGATTGTCAGTGTCACAGAATATAAGGAAATCATCACCCATCCTGTAAGTGAGAAAAATACCAGGCAAACAGGCAGTAATCCCCTTCTCCTTGGGGGGGTCACAATGCCATCCCTTCCTCTCCTGCTGTGCAGCTCACATATGCAGGTTGGGGCGTCCTCCTGCACCTTTCAGCCAGCACATGCACAGCTGAATGCAGTATTTTCACCAAGTCCTTCAGCTTGCCTGAACGGCAGTAGTTGTATTACACTGAGCCAGCTTTGCCCAGCACCAAGTGCGAAATTTTGTCACCCGATTAAAGCGTCCCTCGGCCACAGGAACGACCAGCAGAGCAATTGGAAAGGTTTCCTCGAGAGCAGAGATGTTGTGGCAGCTGCAAACTTCCCTCCCTCCATGGCCAGAGTCAGAGGCTGGAAGTGTTATCTCATGGAGCAACAGGGACTCCCAAGCACATGGTGAGCCAGGTCATCCCAGGGCAAGTCTGCTTCAATTACTTTTTATTTTAAAACCCCAAAGCCCTTTGCTGGGCAGCGCTGTACTTTCTGACTCTGTCACAGGATAGCTGCTACAGTTTCTAGGTCAGTAGGACTCCAGCACTGCCCTTGGGCTGTATTTTCACAAGGCTCAATACGGTTAAGCGTCAGCCACACCACAGTAAATAGCTCCTATTGTCTGTGGCTTTAGGGAGCCATTGGTTTCACATAAAAATATCACTACTTTCACTAACACATATTGATAGAGGTCTGGAAATGGTCATTCACAATCTGAAATGCATCTGCCCTGCTCAGACAMTGAGAAAGTGAGGAATTAGTGACCCGTGCTGTGGCACCTGCTTGGCACGGCGCTCACGCACACCAGCCAGACCGACAGACCGACAGACTGACAGAATGACAGAGCACTGCAGCAGCAGAGCTGGGTGTAACCAGGTGGGAGCTCAGYTCCTCAGCCCTGCCTTCAACACACACTGCATTCAGCCTCTGGGCTAAGTTTACAGCAGGAGATATGAAAAATACTAACTTTATGACATTGACTTTTTTTCCCCCTCCCTTCCCTTTAAACCAGATTAAACTAATGGGCAAAAGCCCTCATTATAGGTGTCATGTCTAATGCAATTCCCAGAGTGGCACTGCACTCTCCCTCCCTAAAGAGAAGAAAAACACACATTGTGCAGCTCTTAGAGATGATTCCTTTGTTCACTCTTAGTACATTTTCAAAACTGGACTTCCCCTTTAGCTGCTTTGGGAATTCATCACAACCAATGCACAGGACCAGGCTTCAGTCAGTTTAGATTACCCTTCAAAGTCTTCACAAAGAGMAAATTCCCAAATCCCAGAGAAGAAAATTAACATTCCATGTCTGTGGCTGAGACACCTGGAAATATTAAGAGATTGTTTCTCAAAAGCTAGGACAGTTTTCAAGCATTTCCCCTTAACTTATTTATGTCCCTTGTTAYTTCTCATGTGTAAAAATCCAAAGATTTGAAAATGCTGAAGAACATATTCCTTAAAAATATGGGAATCTGCTTGGAGATTAGGATCATTATGATCATCCAAATCACCAGAGACAACCTTGCCAGAGCTAGGTCTCAAGGAAAGCTCATCTCTTGATAGGCAGAGTCCAGGCAGTAATTTGTGTCAGGGCTTATTTCAGTCAGACTTCTGTCTGAAAACATCCAAATTATTAATTAGCTCATGTACAAAGAGTGACAAAAAAACCTCACATTAGTGAGGTTTGTCATGAGCTCTGTCAGAGATCTTTCAGTAGGAGACTAAGTTACATCCCACCAGGGAGGAAATTCTCATGTTTTTAACATTTATTTTCTGATTAGAAAAATAGGCAAAGACACTCTACTGGTACCTTAGTCCTATAGAAYGGATACATCAGATTTTAGAGAAGGAATTCTAGCAATTGTTTGGCTTCCTTTCCCTTTTCTGAGCTCTCCATTTCCTATTGGAAATTCCCAGAGTGATGCAGGACTATTTCCAGAATGAAGTTCAACAGCTGTGTAACAATCCATGTCTTTCTTGAGGATTCCATGACATGGAACACAAAGTAGGAGAAATCAAACCTGATGCTTCAGSAAGGCAAAATATCCCCATCTCCATTCCAAGCTGTGATACTGTCCCCTTTAAATCTTAGGGAGAACAGGCAACCACTTGCTCCACTTACAGCACCAAGCTTTGGGCTTTCATCCTGTTCAGCTTGCTGAAGGCAACACACTGAAAAGCCAGAGTGACATCTTTTCAGGTATGAAGCTGAGCAATTAAACAGCTAAAATTCTTTAGCTCATTTTAAGTTAGTTATTTCAGAGAATCTAATTTTTAYTTTGAAACTGAAGACCACTGCATACTGTGTAATTTACTAAATCACCTCTGGTTCAGATGTAGGAGGCTTTCTGGTTCATAAAGGCACAGTTTTAAATCATAATACCACCCTCATCTGTGATGCACAGTTAGGTGGGAAGATCTGCCATCCCTGGAAATCCCCAGCTGCCAGCCTTCCACACATACTGGAGCAGAAGGGATGAATTCCTGATGCAAACCCATCAAATATGTATGTATGTGTTTTGCTAGGGGAGAAATGGAGCAGAGAGTCTGGAGATGCAAAACGAGCCATCAGGAGCCACCACCACCCTTGATATCCCTGCACAGACAGCAGGCTGTGTGTGGTGGGTTTGCTTCTCATAAGACACCTCCACCTAYGTTTCAGGGAAATGTCTACAGATCGGTCAAATAAAAGACAATGAAGAAATAATCAGGTTTGTTAGAGCAGCTATACATCAGAGGGTCAGACTGTGTCAGCAGTCTGCACACACACCCCCCACATACCCTTCCTCCACTCACATAATGTACATGACATAGATATTTACATACGTAAAGACAGATTTATTATATACATATTAAAAGGGGAAATGTGCCTCTCATGCTGTGTCAGTTGACTTGGCTAAGCCTGTTGAAGGCTGCAGCTCCTATTTAATGGTTGAAGGAGATTTTGGTAATGAAGTCTCTGGATGAGGAAGCAGTGGTATTCATGACACTAAAAAATACTTGGGCTTATCCAGCTTTGAAATTACTATAATAGGACAAAATAGAGGAGTCAAATGGGTAACTGACAGCAACAACAAGCAGAAGCTTTCACAATTCAAGCCTTAATTATGTGGAATGCACGGGCTAGAGAAGATGACCCACAATTTCACTAAATATTCCAGCACATAGAATAGTTACRCTTTCTACTTCATGTCAAAAAGGTTATTTTTGCTCCTCAAAATACAGTAACAGTAGTTATTTTCTGATTCCTTCAAGAAAGAAATTTCCTTAATCTGATTTGATATTCAGCTTTTCAGGGGTTTTTTTCCCCTCCAGGATGATTTCTTGTTTACTTTACTTATTCATTAGTAGTTTCCTTACACACTACCTAGATTATAAAGCAGAGAATGGCAAAGCAAATAAATAGAGATTAAATAAAGCTGCAGCAAAGTCAGGTCTTCAAGAATTAAATCCAACCTCTAAACTGCAGAGGCAACTCTTCAAAAGTCAAACTAAGCAGAGTATGTACATTTGCAGTCCAACTTCCATTTAAAGTGGATGACAAGTTTAGCAAGGATAATACCCTTCAAATGCTGGCTGATTGGAGAGGCAAGGACATTTGCTCAATTTGCCCACAGTATTATCTTCCTGGCTTGCTGGGAGTTGATGTCCTGCTGTGAGCTTACAATAAGTTTTCCTTCTGAAGTCCCTGATGTGGGAGCATTTTTCTTTAAGATCATGGGAAAGTTTGGGGGTTTTTATTCTAAATCACTGCAGCAAAAAAGTAAAGAARATTAATTGGGTTAGCCACACGATTCATCTCGCTGCTTTTGGCTAATTCACATCAGTCAGCATATCCTAGAAGACAGTCTTTAAACCTCACATGTCCTTGCTAATTATTATACCATATGATAAAAGGCAAATATTTTTGAGTGCTGAGAAAAAGTGGTACAGCATTTTAAACCATACACACTTTTTTTTTCCCAGATTATTAATCTGGTGTTAATCTACCTTGAAATTTACACCCAAAGATAAAACATCCTGCTACTTTTCCTTCTGATTCCCAAGAACTTAACAATCAGGATGCACAGCAATGCATTGATCTGATCTAGCACYGTCTCCAGTGCAAACCTGCCCTTGCAGCAGCAGCAGGTTCCAAGCAGCTGGTCCCTGGATGGAGCCAGTTGATGCCCAAGTAAACCAGGGCATCCTGACAGCTCCAGCCAACAGGCTGCACAACAACTCCCAGAGAGCTCAGGAGGCAAAGCCCAGTCTTAGGGAAGGGCTAACCCTTTCCAGGGAACTTGCTAGGACTGCTAGGATTGGCATGCTCATGGGAGTCAAAGCCCACTCACACTGTGACTTGGAAAAACACCAATGAACTTTTGAATGTGCCCCATCACAAAATTCTCCTATTAGGCAGCTCATCACTTGGCAGTGAGAGAGATCAGATATTTGATTTTCCTGACTGGTCACAAAGCAGGTTAGTAATTAAAGAAAATTCCTAGTGCTCCACAGGAGTACATTATTAATACATCTCTTTTTCCTATGTACAGTATTTACTCTTTTATTGCTCTACATCTCATATTACAAAGATCATTTTCTCCCTTTTATAGATTAACTAACTACATGCTGGACACGATTCTTCGCTGTAAAAGCAGAGGATAAGAGACAGCCAGGGACAGGTCCAGGCAGGGCGACACCCGGAGCACTCTGCCCTGGGAAAGCTGTATTAACCCCTTGTGTCAGGCTGCTCCTCCTCCCACAGCTCCCCAGCACAGCCACGCAGCCCCTGTGCTGCAGCTCCAGGCAGGGCAGGTCACCAGGGGCCACTGCCCCGCAGGGATGGGGATGAGGTTTATTGCCCTGAGCTGCTGCTTCTGCTGGGAAAAGGGAAAGAGCATTACAGGAACCAGGATGGGAGCAGGGAGATGGCCCAGAGCCAGAGCCCAGCTGGATTCCTGCCCCACAGGTGTCAGGGTAGAACCAGCCTGGCACCGGGCTCCTCCCGACATCCTCAGCAGGCAGGAAAACCAAAAAATGGGCAGCAGGTTCATGGCATTCATCTCAACAATCTGCACTCCACAGCACACTTGCTAAATATTTTATCACTTCTGATTAATTGATGGATTTTAAATTTTTAAATATACTCATGTTTAGTTCTAAGTTCTTGGCAAGAAACAAAGGGCTGCCATAGTTTAGTAACCGGCACTCTGTGAATGCTGTACCCACCTCTCCTTATAGTCAAGGCCATGACCTTCCAAACCACAGGAGCAGTTTCAATTAATTGAATTTTTTGTTGAAATATTCTAAAAGATACCTGGCATTTCTGAGCCACAATTTGCCCAAGATTTCCATGTATGTTAMAAACATGAAGGAATGTCTGCAATATCTACTATATATAGTAGCTTGGGGCTCTTTCACTCCACAGCACAGGGAAGGTAAGAGACAAAAAACACTGCTTGTACATCCTTAGCCTGCACAATTAATGAGCTGAGACTAAAGCTCCTCTTAATCCCCAGACTCGTATCTGGTTGAAGTACACTGGGGATAACTCTTTTTTTCTTTTTTAAACTTGTTGGTACATACAGMTAGAATGTATTTTTTTGTAAAAAAGAACAAAACCAGCCAAACAAGACCCCACAGAGTAGCAAATGGGATCCAGTTTCCTTCTGTTTACCACCTTACTGTGTTCCAGAAGGACTGAAAGAGAATTAATTTATTCTGTGGTTTGGGGGGAATTGGAGTTGGCTGCTGGTCCATAACCATATTTATGTCGACAGCTTTTGGGAACTCAACTCCTTCTTGAACATCATCTTTATGCAGGGGTTTGTCTGCCTGTTTTTGCTGAGACAGTTTCTTCATAGAAAACAGACTCTCACAGTATAATCCATGGGATCACAGCCTCATCTGGACATACAGAGATGGCTTTCATTAGTCCTTTTTTCCCATATTCCTGGAGATCAGGTAGGGTTTGTACACCTGGTAAGAGATACCATCAGCCACAATCAGCAYGCAATATGGGCAGACACAAGCAAAAAGGGATGGAAAAGCAAGGCACATGTCCCTGTTTTACAGACCAGGAATGGATGGAGACACTGAGGAACAGTGATGTGCAGAACAGCCCCGTGAAACCCTTTCACCTTGGAACCAACCACTGCTGCTGGTGTTTGCCACAAAGCAAGCGGGACCCAAAGCATCATCCACAAGCACTCACCCTTTCTATGCCCTGCACTGTAACTTTCAGGTATTTACACTCGAGTTCTTCCATTTTTCCTGTGTCTTTAATGAGAGACTCCCTCCACGAGAGTGGCTGGCACCATCCCAGATGGCGTGCTGAGCCAGAGCATCCGTGCACAGCCCTCCCTCCCAGTGCCATGAAGAGCCACCCCCGGGTGGCAGCCACTCTGATCCACCCTACGTGAACAGAGAAACATCCTTTGACTGAGAAATTCAAGCTGACAGTCGGTCRGACTCCTCCTGTACTCATCTGCACAAGCTTTCACATCCAATACTACTTCAAATGCAGAAATTTAACTACAGGGCTCTTCACTTTCATTTGGAAAACAAAGCTGCAGCTCTGTATCCCCGCTCTTTATTCTGAGGCTGGGTTTGGCAGAGGGGTTTCTGTTGTTGTTCTGTCTTACTCAGGGCCTCAGCAGTGCACTCCTGATTAACTGCTCCAGATCCAGCAGCACAGGCTAAGCAGGTGATTTCCTTACTGCAGAACATGCAGCAGGGATGGAGAACAGTGATTCCATCTCTGTGAGTTTATGGCTGAAGCGTTTTGGAGACAATTCCTCATATCCCTGAGGACAGATGAAAATGAAAGCCCCTTCCTTGGGTGAAGGTGCTGTTACCCCACTACTACCACCATGTTCCTATTTCACTATTAATTGATGCTTGGAGCAGTGATAATGAGCTCTGAAATTAGCTGGTTCACCTATCCCTTGGCCAGGACAAGCTGGAGGAAGGTCACTAAATGGGAAGATGCATGAGGGGCACAAGAACCAAGGAACAGGGCAATGTACCCGAGAAAAAACATCTCTGCAGTCTCCTCCCCTGAGGCAGGAACACTCAGCTACTCAGAAGAGTGCTCACACCAAGGTAAACTACACAGAGCTAAGAAGTTCCCATCAAGTGATATAATGATGCCTGGGCAGGCTGCCCTGCTGAGATCCAGGGATAGAGATCCAGCTGCTAGGAAACCAGCTCCATTTGCTGCACGCTTCAGCTAAAGGAGATAGGAAGCAGAAGCATATGCTCCATCAAAACCAGAGTCACAGCAGGACTCAGAAGTAACCAAACCATATGGTAACTGCTTTTAAATATAAAGTGAAGGGCATTCTACTAATGGTGAWGTAATGCTGTAATCTCTAGTTTATACCCTTATTGATCTCGGATGCTTGCAAAAATAATTGAAGCAACACTGAATATATTTCCAATTTTGTTGCTCATTCAGTTCTGTTTCATGGTTCTTTGTAGGCAGCTACAATTTCTATGCATATATTTCTTATCAGATGTATGCTATTCCCACTTGCTCATCAATTATGTGCATTAACTCCTTAATGACTTGCAGCTTGAAATCTTCAAGCCCTGTCTGCCCTATTTTTAGTTTTGACTGGCACAGTCAGAGAAAGAAGTTGCAAAGTAATAGCATTAGTAAGGATTTATGAAATCTGCACATTAAATTATTTAAGTCTTCACCAAATGAAGCTTTTTTTATTGGACTGTGAAACATATGTAAAGTCTTAGCACATTCTAGARATACATACAGCAGCACAATTATTCTGTAGATATTCATTGGCTGAGCAGAGCCACCTTGACTTTGATCACAGAATTACAGAATGGTTAGGGTTGGAAGGCACCTTAATACAGATTCTCTGGCAGCTCATATTTGTATCAAAATTATTTAATCAATATTTAGCAGCTAAAGCAGCCACTGTYACAAAAACATGTAAAAATTGATTTGTACAACCTGCAAGGATGATGCAGTACCTGAAATAATGCTAGGGAGAAAAGAAATCTTATATCCTAAAACCAGCTTAGGGCAACAGCTTTTTTCCCCTGTGGCAGCAAAGAGGGAGAAATGATTTCTTGATTTGCCAACATAATGCTCCTGTAGGAATGAAGCTGCGAGCTGACCTAAAGGGAAAAGTCAGCACGAGTTCATGCACCATTGTTTGAAGAGCAGACCTACTTGCACAGCAAAACTGCTGCTTCAAATCCACAAATGGCAGCCAGACACATGCTAACACAGCAGTTTTATGACACAGGAATACATTAACATTCATCAAACCAAACCACAATTAACTGGGTGCCATCAGAAAAAAAAAGTTTTCCTGGCCACAGTGGAACAAGAAAAGATCTGTGGATTTGTGCCCTACATCCATACACACACCCCTCCATCCATCATTATCAGTCCTTGCTCCTYGTCCTTCTCAGGGACATTCCCAGTAACCACTCCCATCACCTCAGCCCCCATTTCCCACAAACCCCTGAAGACTTAAACGACTTCTCTACCTTACTGCTCCTGTTGAGACCCCTCTCCCTGGCAGTATCTTTATTTCCCTTAAACTATCCAGCATTTCTTCTGCATGTCCTTGAACAGCCTCCAGGGTCCTCATCACCGCCTGAGGTTGCATTTCCCTCATGGAGAAGATCATTTTGAACATCTTCCCTCCAGACAGCCAGTGACCTTCATTAGCCTCACTGAGCCATTTCTAGAGATTGGATACATCTGCTCTGCCTTCAGGTGGATTTGGAACTGGGAAATGGGTTCTAAAGGTACTAAAARAAGGTAGAGGAGAAAAGATGAACTAGCAGAAAAAAGAGAAAKAATTACCCCAAACAAATTTAAGTTCCTTATGAAAGTGCAGGTGAATCAGTAACACAGCACTTCCCAGTAAAACAAAAGCACATCAGGAGCAGGGAGGCTGCCTGAGCACWAGGCTCTGAAGACCTGAGAAGGTCCCAGAAACGAGATTTTCTGAGATTTCACATCCATGTGTTGCAGTCCTTCATGCATGTGAGAGCCAGAGTGTTTGCAATGACTAACCCTGCAGGTTTTGTCTGCTTTTACTCCAAAATATTCAGCTTGTTCAGCAACTTTTTTTGTCATCCAGGCTTATCTGTTCTGAAGCRATAGGGTGTGCCTATCTTGAAGATTTTTATCATCTTTCAGTTCAGCTCCTCATCAGCTGAGGAGGATTTTTACTGGAGGAGATGGCTTGTGACATCCCACAAACTGGCAAYCCCGTACACAAATCTGTCAAGGTGCAGCTTGACAAAGTCCAGCTCTTGATCCTGTTTCATCTCACAAAATGGAACTGACAATAAGAGAAGGGCAAGAGGAGGTTTCTATCCTTTGGCTACTGGCAACTAAAATCCAAAGGCTTATCTGGGACTTATCAGCCTCCTGACTCTGCACTGGCCACAGATCCAAAGGCACTGCTGGAGTCAGCCCCAGAAACAATTCAGCCTCGGCTGGCACTGAAAGCACAAACCCAGGACAACAATGGGGACAGTTTCAGGTGTTCACTGCAGTACAGGAAAGAGAAGTGAAAGCCAAAAATTAAATGGAGTTTCTACTGGAGTGAAACCACTTTCCCCAACCATTTGACAGCCAAGCACAGACCTTCACACTTTGAAGTACAACACAGAAAACCACAGCAGGAATTCTTCCCTGCGGATGGCAGAAAGCCATTGCTGGTGGTTGTCTGGGATTAGAGCTGGGGTCTTGCATATCTCTCTTAAAACTACCTACTTATGGTCTAGATTTACATCCAGCAGCCTTCAGSAGCAAACTTTTCTATAAGGTTCAAAAATCATGCATTAAAACACAATAAACTCACTCCTTTAAATGTATTCCCAATTGCATCAACTGACTGTTCACTTTTCCCTGTCTTAGTTYCCCAGAATGAGCTTAAAATAAGAAGGATCTACCCAGGTTAAAAAGTTCCCACCTTATTGATATGGGGCCCCAGCATAAGAAGGCCAGGGACCTCTTGGAGTAAGTCCAGAGGAGGCCACGAAGATGATCAGGGGGCTGGAGCCCCTCTGCTGCAGAGACAGGCTGAGAGAGCTGGGCTGCTCAATTTGGGGAAGACTCTGGGAGACTTTATAGAGACCCTTCCAGTACTTAGAGGGGTCACAAAAGAGCCAGAGAGGGGCTTTGGACAAGGGCATGCACAGAACAAGGGGGAATGGCCTTAAACTGACAGAAGGCCAGCTTAGATTAGATACTAAGAAGAAATTCTTCCCTGTGAGGTAGGTGAGGCCCTGGCAGCCCCTTGCCCAGACAGCTGAAAATGTTCAAGGCCAGGCTGGACAGGAYTCGGAGCAACCTGGTCTGGGGAAGGAGTCCCTGCTCACGGCAGGGAGCGTGGARCTGGATGATCTTTAAGGTACCTTTCAACCAAACCATGATGGGATTCTGTGATTCCATGTAATTCAAGAATTTGCAGGACATGCTCCACCTGCACTGTAGGATGCACTGAACTTGGCTGTGAGCCTGTAGACCATGTACACCCCTTCTGCAGCACYCTGAACTCCCCAGCAGCAGCAGATTTTACCAGGCTGACTGTATTAAGCTGTGTTTTCTCTGATCTCTGAGCAGTCATCAGCCAGAAGAGATGGGAGACTCCTGTGAGCTCCTGGGTATCAYGAGCTGGGAGACTGCTGGCTTCAGCTGGGAGCTACAACCAGCTTAACATGATGGCCTAAAGGAAAGAATATCTTTTTTTTCCATAGGAAGAATTTTTTAAATGCTCATCTCTGAAAATCCAGAAGGCTACTGATGTGTTTGAGGTTGTGGGGGAGAGAGGGGTGTCAGCAGCAACTGTCCAAGCTATACCTGCAATCCATGTGGATGCACCCTTCACACACTGTCCGTGGGGGTGATTCCTCTGCTGCACTGGCAGCTGCTCAGAACAGCCCTGGAGGCAGCCACAGGATGAAACCCTTCCCTGGAAWCACATTTCTGCCAGCCTGGGGCTCAGGCTCAGCAGAAATAGCCCTGCTATCGCTTCCTGTTCTCACTACTGCTATGGCAGCACAGTTAAATTGATTCTTAGTGTTGTTAGCTCAATACTTCCACAGGTTTATATAGTGGGGGGAGAGGGCAAAAATAGGAATTATGGAGAAAGAAGAGAAAGGCTTTCYATTTATTGGATTGTTAGCTTACTGTGCAGATAAAATATGCACATTCTGTATTAGGCCTTTGTTGGCCATGCATGGAGCTCAAAGAACTAAAAAAGCACTAATTACCAGGAGCTAAGATTAGTCTCTCCTGGCCTGTGGTAAATACAAAGAYGAGTTTTAATAGCAGAGCAAGGAGATTAAGCAACATGAATTCTGACAAGAGCCATAAGAAGAAGGCAAGTAAATTACCCCTTGTGATCCAAAAATACACAATGAAGAATTCATTATGGCTTCCCATGAAAAAGCCACAGCTTCTTTCTTCATAAAAATTCAGCCTGGGACAAAGATGCACTTATCRTATCTACTCTGCATTTGCAAAGAAACTCCACACTGATCTCCAAAACTCCGAGTCCTATGAACTCGTGATCAGGACAGACATTTGTTAAGTGTCAGCACTGCTGCTGAATCAATACCCTCATGGTGTATTTTTCCTTTCAGTGCCTCAGTTCCACGGACAGAGGCTGCTGTGTCACTGCACAAAAATGCCACACAAGAGGAAAGCCCRTGGCCCACCTCTGAACAYTTCCCTTCTAAACACTTATTGCTTAAAATGAAAGAGCTCCATCAGACAGAGCAAGCAGAGCTAAGAACAACCATAAATATGCAAAGGTCTCAGCACAACAGAAAAAGGCACSTTTGTTATGTGGCTGTGCCACAGCTCTGGTATAAGCAACAGGCACATGTAAATATATATATATATAATAATTTAGACTCTTAAGAACATCTTGCTTTTAAAAACTGCCTTGGATGACAAAGTTCAGCAGTTTTGGAGAGYCTGAGCTGTGCTAACCTACAAGCAGATGGAAGCAGAGCTGGAAGCAGGCTCAGCAGGGTAGGAGAGAGGGAGAAGCAATGAGGCAGGTTGCACAAGGAGAATATTCTAATTTTCCAGCAGYGGAAACATTTTTTAGCATCTTCACAGATGTTGGCCAATTTACACAGCTCAAGAGAAATAGAAGTTAGAAAATAATCTGGAGCATTTGGAASAGTATTCAGCTCTTGTATATGGCGCTCATTTCCCTTTGAGTCTGTTCAGTAAAGTTAACGAAGCACTAACCAAGCTGCTTTCCTTTGGCTTTTTGTTTATTGTAGGAATTGCTGGAGTTCAGTAAAATGTGAGCTTCCTTTAACTTGTATTTTGTTTGTTTTATGTGGTAGATGCACTGGCAGGTTTAAGAGAGAATGGGCTCCTACTGCAAATTTTTTTGTTGGCAAAAATAACTAATCATAGAGCTCAACAGGGACATAACGGCTAAAGTAGGCAAAATATTAAATAAAATAAAATAGATTCAGAACGTGTGAGGAGAACGTGGGCTAGGATGCCTGATAGGGCAGGCAGGCAGGAAAAAAGACCAAGTCCCACTTCCCCAGATCAGAATGGATGACTTTGGAAGGGATGCAAGGTTATAATGAGGAAAGCTGAAGGAGATACMCCTAACCMACACATAAATGATGACTACARCTCAAGGTGAGTACAGACAAATGTCTTCTAATTCATGTTTATTAATAGGCTAAAGTAATTTGTCTCAAAAAAATTTGTCAATTGGACAGCTGTTTTTTTAAAATGGGCCATCATTAACAGAGAAGCACATTCAGTATTATTCTCCAAGCTTTCAGTGGTGAAGATTTCTTTCACGTGGCTACAAGAAATGAAGGGGATTCAAAATTTTTGCAATCTTTCTGTGGCTTTGCTACCGACTTACAGCATAAGGCAACAGAAGTTAAATCTTTTCACTCCAGAGCTCCAAAGCAGTTTTCTTGTCTAAGGTCATTTAAAAATCCTGCTGGCTTTGCTTCATTTTCATTCCCACCAACATGATGTTCCTCCAAGACAGGAAAGCAAAATGCAGCTACTCAAGGCAGAACATTGAGCAACAAGGGAAGATTYAGCCTGAACCTCACCAAAATGTCCATGCCCTCACTAACATTTAAAGCATACACTAAAGGCAATAAACACCTAGTTCAAAAATACCAAATAACCCAAAATACCAGTCAGCTCCACACAGCCAGCAGGCCAAAAGACAAACTGGCATGGAATGGAAGAAAATCAGTTTGGGATAAAGTTGTGTCTTTCTCATAGGAAATATAATTAAAAATAAATAAATTTTTTTAAATCAACCAAAACAACTTTTCTTTTTTTCAAATATATACTAATGATGCTTTCCTATGTTTTTCCTCCTTAAATAGCACGTCCTTTGCATGCACTCACTTTACTGATTTCCTGCAAGCAACCTCCTTCCTACAGTGCATTTCTGCTTTTACTTCTCTCCCCCACATGAAATCTCTGTAATAACTCATCACCTAGATGATTTTGAACCTCACAGACTGGAAACAAAACTATCTTGGCACAGGTGTCCACTGTGCCTGCCAGACAAGAAGATGCCAATCAAGAATTTGCCAGGCTCAGAATTTGCCCTTTCTTCAGCTGCCTTGCAAGTATTTCCAATTAGAATGAAATCATTGAGTTCAAAGCTGTGTTAAGTGGCTTTCTTGGTTCACTGAGATGTTTTTGACATTCACAGGTAACTGTGTGACCTGGTTCCATTTCTGCACCTCTTCCCAGCCACAACTTTCCAAAGCACAGGAAGTGCATTCATTTCCATACATTAACCAGCATCCTCTGGCCAGTGTTCTGCCCCCATGAAATTGATTTATTAAAGCTCRCTACCAGCAATTTAGTAAAAGAAAGATGTATTTGGGGCACAAAGAGGAGAAGCAAATAAGAGCAGAATAATTCTTCTGCCTCTTCATCACACCTTTCAAAAAATCCCCAGAGCATTCATCACACAAAGGACRTGTCCTCCCAGTAACAGCATATTCTTCATACATATGCACACTTATTCCAGACTATAGTTAATTAATTCCCCAGTAAAATTATTTCTGTGCAAATTTAAATAATTTGTTCATAGCTCAGTGAAATGAAACACATGCATGAAGAATAACTGTACTCCCAGACAACCAGACCAGACGCTAATATTTCTCATTTGTTATGAGAAAAATAGAAAGTGTATTGCAAAAATTAGAGAAAATGATGGCATTTCTAGATCTCCAAGCCTGAGTAGATGCAGGAAGCTCTGAAGCACACAACTGGGGAGTATCAGGCCACTTTATTATGATGTATTGAAGGTGATGCCTACATTGCAGTTCACAAAAACAAATTAAACCCAACCCATAAACTCCTCACTTCTGGAAGCCCCCCTGCAAATGTAAATCTGGACAAAGTAGAAGGAAAGCACTTTGTGTGAATCTGCAATTATGTTAGACATTTTTTCTCACAAGTCTCCTTCATACAGGTGCTCACAATTTCCCTGCAGCAAGCACAGCCCACGCTAGAAAGCAGCGATGATGGTTGCTTAAATACTTGTTCTTCCAGCAACTGCAAGAAGGGGATTAATCACAGAATCCTTCAAGTGATTTATGATTCATTTCTGCATCTCAATCTAAGCACTGAAAAGCTTCAGCCCTCATTTTTCTCAACAAATGTGCAATTTGATGCATAAATGAATATTCAGCTGATGAAGTGAACAAAAGCATCTTGGAGAACACCAGACTGCAAATGCAGCTCCATTTTGGGAGCCAGGGAGAGGCAGATAATTACTTTCTCAGTCTGTCATCACTGGGGAGCATGGGCAAGGCTGGGGATGACACAACAGCCGTGCCAGGGCCAGCCCAGGGCACAGATAATGCCCCACAGACCCAAATTCCACTGCATTAAAAATTGCATTAAACCCCCCCCTGTGCCAGCCTCACACACAGACTGTGATTAACCCAGGACTCCTGAWGAAAATGGGCATTTTTAGTTAACATCCCAGTGACCTGGCAGAAGTAACAACCATCCTGATTTACCCCTGCAAAGCAGGGAGCACTAATGCCACCTCACACATGCTGAGGCAAAATGACAACATTACTCTGTACAAGTATGTCCAAATACAACTCCATATATACTTTCCAATTCCTCCTGGGATGCACAAAATGGTTTTTAAACAAAAACCTGACCAGAGACACTGAAATTCTGCATGATGCACAGCTCTACACAATATTTATACCCAAGAAGCAAATGGCAGACACGCAGTGCAGTGAAGGAAAAAGTAGGAAGTRATCTTTCATTAAAAGGTCTGAGATAAAATTAATCCAGCTGTTGAAACAAGGTTTAATTTTATTTCTGTCATGTTGTACTCGATCAAATAGCTTGGAAGTGTTCACATTACAAGGTTAAAATGCAAACAGCTTGGTCAGGACAGTTTGAAGTTTTGAAGGTGTCAGCTACAAAATTGGGAATAATTTTGTCTCATCAAGTGTTCTCCATGTTGTGTCCTTGAGGAATCCCCCAGAACACCACACACCAATGAGCAAAGCAGAATCACTTTGCTTCATGGTGAAAACCAACAGGATTTTGAATTCTAAGAGCACCACACGTACCTTAGGAGACAACATAATTAATGGGGTKTGCCTGCCCTTCAACTTGAAAAACCTTGGGAGTGCAGGTCCAGGCCACACAGAGGGCACACTCTCTGTCACCAGGACTTTTAAAAGCACCTCAGATTAGACACAGATAGAAAAATCATCCAATACTATCAGATATTGCAGGAATGTTCATAGATATGTGTGCATGTGCTGCATCCTTAAACACCTCCCATTGGCCAGAATAGACAGTCTGAGATTGAGAAAACAGGATTAGATTTTATTAGGCTGGCATGACAACCTCTATTACTGTAATGTGGATCTTGTAACAGTTTTGGAATGACCCAGCAATTATTAACAACATTCTTTAATTCTTTATTAACATTCTCCAGATGGCCTAAAAGCCTATTTTTAGAAGCATGAAGGCAGATTTTACTTATTTGAACGCACTGCTTCTAGATCTACCTTATTCATTCACCACAAATGAAGAAATCTTTGCTAAGTGACAATATGGACATTAAAAAAAAAAAAGAAAAAAAGGAAATAAATCAAGCTTGCTCTAAATCCTTGTAGTTATTTAGCTGCCTCACTCTCCATGAGTTTCTTAAATGCTGTAATCACCACTGACCTTCCCTGTCATTTAAGGCTCTTAAACGTGCAGGGAAGGTCAGAGGCAGTAAATTGCAGCACCCTTGACTGGAGCACATTGATCAAGGCCAGTTTAGTGCTTGCTTAGTTTAGCAGATAAAGTGTGGCAGTCAGCACTTCYAAATAAATTATTCCATTTCCAGATAGTGATGTATGATTTTTCATAAACATGATGACTCAGCATCTGAAAGAGAGGAAAACAAAAGAAAATCACAGGGGTTTTATGGAGTATTATGCCAAAGCATAATTTAGCCTGTCTTTTTATTAGATTAAAAATTCCCTAAAGAATTGAGTAAAAAACGCCTTGAAACAGCACCAGTAACAATCAGAATGGTTTGGCACAGGCCAAAGATACAAGCTGCATGAAAGCACAAGAGACTGAAGTTTGAAGCTCTGCTGTGGAAACAMAAATGCTCTGTTCAAGTATTTGATGTGATGCTATGTTTAGAAACTATTAAAAGATGAAGATCTGAAAAAGGCATTTGAAAACTCWTTTTATTTACAAGTAGCAAATTGCTTTTCTTTTGAATAGATGAGCTTTAAGGTCAGGTGAATTATGAAAAAAATATTTGTGGTTTGTAGTTTTATTAGGTATGTTTTTGTTAGTGTTTCCAGTAAATGTATCTCCTGTTACCTGTCACTGTGTGATAGCACACTCTGCTCTTTGTTATGACAGCCTGACCCCAAAGGATGTCTACCTTAAACTCAACCTTTTAAAAAAAATTCATAGAAAACAAAACTTGCTGTAACTTCTGAAAACAGCTGTGTTAGCACTGACAACCATTCCTGGCTGGGACCAGTTTTCCCTACACAGTTTAGCAGCTCCTGCCTGGAATTTTTGCTTGAACCAAAGACAAAAAAAAGGAGGTTTACCTGCCAGGTTTAGCTGCTGTGCTAGCAAAGCCCCAAACATCAAAGTCCAACAGGGTTCACAAATGGGATTAAACTCCCCCCAAAGACATGGCTGCAGCTAGAGCCACCCATACCAGGCACCAGAATTTAGTTGTGAAGGCTTCAAAAACAGCCAAGAAGAAACCATTGCCTCATTCGGCACCAGAAAATCCAAAGATGAGGTGAATCCAGAGAGAACTGGGCTTGCGTTGCTCTGCTGCTCACATGAGGGCTTGTTTTAATGGGTATTCCCACTATTCCTGCATCCCCTCAGATCTTCCTATCTCACCAGCCACAAATCAGAGCTGTTGGGGCAGGATGTCCCAGCATCCCTTCACTGAAGGAAGATGCTGTGGTGGGCATTGCACACTCYTAAGACTTGACTGATTTCCCCATCAGAGGCACCAATTATAGCATCAGGCACCACGGCCYAACAGGAAGAACAGAAACCAGCTAAGGAAATTACTGAGAATTTATTTGCTGAGAATTTAATCTGATAAAAGCCAAAATGCTTTATTCCTTTGTGTCAAACCACCAAAGTTGTAGATGAGAAACGTTATTTAAGAACACGGTATACTCAGGTGCCTTGCCCTGACTGTATGCTACTCAGATGAATTCAACAGAAATTGTTTCTTGATTGCTCCTTAAAACCTTAATATCTCTATTTTTGTGGCAACTACTGCGATTCACTCTGCAAATTCCTGTCCCTTTCTGCTTGTTTGACTTGATCATATAAAAGAAACTGCATCTTTTATACTCAGGTAAAGGGGCAATAATGCAGATAGAGAATTTAATTATTTAATGTGTATCATATTGAACTGGGGACACTCACACTGATCCTCCTATACCTAGTGCTCTATTTATTCCTTCCCACCTGTAAACCATTTATCAAAATCTCCAAAGCTTACTGCACTTGCTGAAAAACATGACCAATAACAGAAGGTTAACTTTAAGAAAAGAATAAGTACATCTTGCCTAGGGCTAGRTGAATTTCACACCAACACTTTGCAACACCACCAGGTCTGGAGAAGAGTGTGTCCTACTGATGCCTCAGGTTTAGCTTTTCTATTTTTCACATTCTGTGCTGCTTTRGTGKGTGGGTCTGRGCTYCAYATBMRGGGATGGTGAGCTCTGTGCACAGAGCAGGGAGACAAAACAATTCCTGCTCCAGCTGGGCACCAAGGACAAATTATTCAAATCTCAGGCCCAAGAGCACAAAGAACAGCAAAATGAAGAAAGAAAAACAAGAAGGATGAGACTTCATGGGCTGGAGCTGGAATTGGACAATTAACTCCAATATGCAAATGGAGCAGAACTGATAAAAGTGAGAGACCCATGACTGGTGGTCCATTTTTTGGTGACTTTTTTGGGTTCACCTGGGGTGGGCTCTTGTGCTTACTTATTAGGAGCCTCCTAATAAATCCCAACTTTATTCTTTAGCTCTGTCCAGCCTCTGTTCCAGGTCAGCCTGCACAAGGCATCCTTGTGCTCTCTGCTCCTCACTCCATCCGCTCTTCTCGAAAACAGACGCTTCAAAAATACTGCCAGGATTTACCTGTGTGCCAGACAGGAATGGCAAACACTGGCCCTGCACAGTCAGGTGTGGCATTCCTGTGATGGCCAGAAAGGTCCACAGGGAAGAAGGGAGCACTGTCCCCTTTCTGAGGAAGAGAGGACACCACGATTCAGGAATACACTTGAGCACAGGCTCACTTTTAACTAAATCCTCAAATACCAATTCAGCCAAGAGGAAGCAAAAGGTGCAGATGTGCTTCACCAAGCATGGGTAATATTTCCTTTCCAAAGGTCAAGYTTGGACCTTTTCATGCTTTTTAGTTCCACTGATACCAAAGGTTTTTTCAGGCAATTGCGCTTAATAATTTTGTACAGGGAAGGGCTGGAATACAAACTTGGCATATCTGCTAACTTCTGCAAGGTGCCCTTGCTCTTGTAACTGCAGATATCACACTTCAGATACAGTAAAGAAAAAAAAAATAGTGTTAATAATTAAGAAAAATATCATTAAACCATTACATTTGAAGATTCACTGTCACTTGACAAGACATTCTTCAGCAGACTATTAAAATCTAAGGGATTTACCAGACACTTGAGGTGAACACTTTTTCTCACACCAAGTCTTAGGAATGGGAATAAACCTAAAAATCACACCCAGAAATTTATAAAACTGTGAACTTCTGGTTGCAGTATTTGATGGAGAGGTTTACTTTTATAAAAATCCATTTAATTCAAATCTAGAGGCAAAACATCAATGTTGAAGTTTCTCAATGCCTGGATTTTCTTCAGACACAAGTTTTGATCACTGTCTTTGTCAGACATGGAACTTACACACTGAAAGATGACATTTTCCAAGAAAACCTGACCAGATATTAAGCACCCTAAGTAGATTTTGCCTACAAGTCAACAAGTCATAATTTAGAAMAAAACAGATCAAATATAACAAGCAGTAAAAACTTGGTTTAAAACTATTCTGGTTTCTTCAACTCGTAGAGAGAAACACAATGTAGTTTTCCACTTGGAGAGGCCAAAGCTTCACTTATCCTAATGACTGTCACTGTTCTGAAGAATRTAAGAGCTGCTACAGCTTTCCACCTAGCAAATGATGGGCTTCAGAAAAAAAAAAAGTTCTGATTTACCAAAAAACAGCAAACAGTCCTGTTCAGAGACAAAAAAAGCTCAACATCCACATGAGACCCTCGGCCCTGCAGCAGCCCATCCCTTCATACAGATGACTAAGCATCAAGGAGTCAGCAGTGCAGACCTGGTGGAGCTGCCAGCTCTCTCCTTATCAACACCCAGTACATGGATGCCCCAGGATTCCAGATAAGCCTCAGGGAACATCAAGATAAGAAAACAGCACTCTTCCTCCCTAGAAAACCTTCTGTCATCTTGAYCACAGAAAGCAAAAGGTTCTCCATGGACGCCTGAATATAAAACTTTAAACCGGGTAGATAATTGAAACTCACAAAACTCAACAAACAGCTCTGAGTATTTACATCTGTATATATACAGCCAGTGCATATGTRTCTTGGAACAGATTTGTAAATGTTTCCACTGGGTACTGCTTGTAAAATTTCAGGGTTTGGAAAAGTGCCCCAGCTGCTCCATCACTGCCTCTGCTGCCAGGGTAAGAAGGGGGCTAATAAAATAAGCATTAGCAGGAGAGCACMGTGTGAAAAGCAAGCCTGGTAGGAAGAAGGCTGCCCTCAGGTTTAATGCTTTCCAGTATCAACCTCAACAGGAAACGAGTGGGGAAGAGGAGAGAAGAGGAAAGGAACAGCAGGTGGCTCGAAAAATGATGCACTGAGACYGATGACAACTTTCCACAACAAAGACATCATAACTAGAAACAGAGATGCTGAAAGCCCAACTTACATTTTATAGAACACCTGCTGTGAAAGATGTTCTTCCAGCACAATTAAGAGACATTTTTAGAAGTCAATTTTTCATTAAAAGACCATAAAACTCACAAGGTCTAAAACTTGAGTAAGGCTTATTCCATGTTTTGATTTTTGTCACATTTATCCTCCTAAGAGCTTTCAAAAATGTACTGTGTAAGTAGCAGTGCTAAAATGTACTGTGTAAGTAGATGCAGGACGCAGCCTCCATTTCAGGGAGGATTATGGCTAAAGAGACCATCAGCATCTCTTTAGCACCCCCCCTCCCATAACCCCATTTGGCATTGTCTTTTCCCAAAAACATTAGAAACCACAGTTCCCAAGCTTCCAAACTTTCCAAGTTTCCACACTGTGTGCAGCACTGCAAAGTGCTCTGCTTGTGCTGGGTGGAAGTTGTATTCCTGATTCTCACCTGGGCAATGAAKTTAAAAAAGGCTTTAAGAAATGATTGGCAGTGGCTTATTCCTGCAAATAAAACTCCAGTTCCTGTCATAAGGACAGTAAAGCTGCATCTTCCATTCATCCCAAATGTCTTAAAAAACATTTTTGTCCTCAGCTACACAAGGAAATTGTGACACAGTGTATTGAAGACCAGACAGTTATTATGAAAATTATCCTTAATTCAAATGGACAACAGATAGAAAAGAATCTTTAAAGCTTCTAAATTGTTTATGTTAAATAACTATGTGCCTGTACAAGTTCATTTCATTTTAAAAAAATATTGGATGAATGAGTAGAGTTGCACAAGGAAGCAAATACCATCCAACACAGTACAGAGGCCTATCAGAGAATTTTCCTTTGCTTTTCTACACCCACTCATGTGCAATTAACTTTGTTTTCTTTTTAAGCGAGGAGAAAACAGCTACAGAGATAGCATTAATCTTTGCTTGACTAATTCCAGATCCATAGATGACCTCTGTACACACTTGCAGTTAAAACTAGCATACCAATTCCACTGGAGAAGCATTAACACAGTCATTTTACAGAGATTTATACACCAAAATAAAACCAGAGGAAAACCATTGGAAAAGGGACTCCTATAAAACAAAGTTGCTTCACTGTGTCTGCAGTATGAGAGGATGTACACCACCAACACAGAAGGGGGACATTAAAGCCTATTTCATCCAGTGATAATGTGCATTTGTGGAGCATTATAAAGCCAGAGAGCTGATGGCTCAAGTCTGGAAAAACAGCAACACTTGCACCACAGCAGCTTGCACATGGGTCACTGCCACCCTTCACTGTCCTGCAGAACACGTTAAACCAGCAGCTACACCTTTAATACTTTATTCTCCCATCACCTGGGCCAGCACAAGCATCACCCACAGAACAGATCCTGTTTCCTCAGCCCCTTGCTCCCGTCCTGTGTCATTCCCCCCACCCTGTCACACCAGCACACAGAGAGCCAGGTGGCAAATCAGAGTGGCTAAATGAGCTGARGAAAGACCCAAACACAAAGACCCAGCTATTTCTGTGGGATTACTGTTACCTTGTGTCAGCTCCTCATCCCATGTCAATGCTCAGCTGCAGATACCCTCATGCTGGCAAAGTGGAGGAGGCAACAGGAATGTAAACAGGCTGCCAGGGAAGGTGGGACTGTTTCTCTTGGCAACACCAGCTTATGCCAGTTAAGAGCAACTATTATTTAAGGCCAAAATTATTGCAAGATAAAGTATCTTTTGAGATATGTTTGTTTGGTTTCCTACTTTTGTTTTAGCCAAAAAGAATAGAAAAGTCAAATTTTAGTAAAAAAAATAACCCATTGGAATCCTACAAGTTACTTTAAAATCAAATGTTGTTCTTTCAGTCATCGCCATCAGCGTCCCATGCAGCTTCCTTGGTAGGATACCTTCAGGAAGAACAGCCAATCTTGCCAGCTGCTTTTTAAGCTGCAGAAGTTATTCCAATACTGAAAGGGACCCTCCATATGACAGGAAGCCCAAAAGCCACATCTCAGGGCTGTTAACTGCAACTGCAGGAAAGGATTCCTCTGGCATCAGAGCAGTGGCAGGAATCAGTGCCAGCCTTATCCTGGATGGGACTACAAAACAGATTAACAAGGTTCTTTATGTTCCCTTTCTCTCAGGCACATTTATTCTGGGTGTTGCAATACTACATCACTGCTGATAGCTACCTATCTCCAGCTGAAGCAGTTCCCTTTGGAAGTAAAGAAATTAATGTTTTCAAAGGCCAAAAATTCTTACAGTTCTCCTCAGGAACGCAATTCTTTACAGAGTCACTTTTAAAGGCATGCCTCAGTCTGAAATAGGATTTAATCAGCTTTCTGACACTGATATTTCCATGCAGGCATGTAGGCAAGAGCCATTCCCCTGCAGCCACACAGGGACCTGAGGTGGTCATGGTGTCTCCAGCTGCCCACAGAAATGGGCACATGGGCTGACCTGCCCCAGCACTGAACAAACCTCATGCTGGGCACCACAGACAGGTATTTGCTTCCTCACACTGATGGAGGCTTCTGGAGATGGCAGTAACTGGGAGGTGAAGTCACCATCTAGTCTCAATCACAATCAAGAGTGACTTCAGTGACTTCAAAAAACCCCAAATTCCAGCGGACATGTATGGAATACAGGGCACCACTGGTGCAGGGAATGACTGACATCTGACTCCATGGATTCAGAAGTCTGAACAGACATGAACAAGAACAGTATCCACCAAACTTTTCCCACTTCCAGTTGCTTTTCTTGCMAAAGTTTTCCAAGGATTCTGGTTCTCAGAGGTGACAAGTTATTTGTGCAGGGTAACAAACATTTCTCATKAATAAAGAGGCAAACACTCATCTCTTACAGTGACAATATTGCACACCAGTGAGCCACAGTCACAAAAAACAAAGAAGCATTTAAGTCTGGGAGATCTTGGATCTTCTGTGACCTAATCAAACTCCATCATCAGCAAATCCTTGAGAAGAACACAGGTCTGACACAAGGGTACCAGCCTAAGGCCAAGAATTCAGTGGGTTTTTAGCCTGAGTAAAACACTTGTGTACAACAAGGCATCAGCTCTCACATGAAATACACACCCCTGTCCCTGGCAGAAGGACAGGGGGCACTCCAATAAAAATATAGAAGCAAAAAGAAAACTAAAAAATTCATGAAAAAATTACTGAATTCCTCAAGAAGTTGTCTGCCTCCATAAATGCTACTACCTGCAGAGCAAACATATTTTCCATGTTTTTGTGATGCCAGTGCCTCACCTGAACATTCTGTGACTAATGGGCATCTGGAAAATCATGTGCTGTTTATCCACAATCCACAGATACAGCACAGCACGTGGAGAGGTCTGATAACTGCAGCAACTCCAGTGTTTACCTTTCAGCTTGCTTTTAAAAACCATTTCAGTCTTCCATTAGATAATTACAGGTTTCATATTCTCACTTTCAAGGTTTATTTTCAAAACACTTCTGTCACTAAAGCAATTTCTAAGTTATCTACTTGCCAAAAGCAATTTAGGGACTTTCACATGACAGCAGTGAAGCATAGGAAGTATTCCTCTCTTGCATACAAAATAGTGGCATTTAACTACTTTTTCCTCTCAATATTGTAAAAATAAGCATGTAAATCATSTTGCTATTTTAGAACTAGTGAGAARGCGCCTTACTATTGTAATGATGTTCGCCTAAAGTACACTCAAGGTAAATGAGAGATTTTGCACGTTCACTACAAGGGTGAAAATCTATGATGCTGACAAAAGTAGATAACAAGGTGCAGAGCWATTAGAAACAATGTTTAGATTGAAAAAATGCATCAGAGACACAGAACAAATGCTGCAATTTTATTCTTTTTGTCAAGATGTTTAAGGAGCAACACTGAGATACTTGGTTAGTTTTTCCCCCCTTCTCATCCTTTATCATAAAATACCAGAAATTTTAATTCAATATACTCTCTTCTTTCCTAGAAACCTTCTTAACAGAAACCTTTCCCAAAAGCCTTGAGAGAATTGATCACAAACTGAGCTGCCTCCATACTCATCCAACCTTTCAGTAAATTGTTCTTCAGATGCTAATATTAAATAGGAGAAAATCCCTCAATTAAAACAGATATGCAAATAAAGACCCTATCAACTCTCAGATAACTTTTTGGGTTTTTTTTAAATAGAAGATGAATGTTACCTTGGGATTCAGGTATTAACAAAMAGAAAATTTGTTAAAACCCATTTTCAGATAAGGATAAGGCTGAACACTTCTTGTTAAAAGGACAGGAATGCTCCWGGATCAACAACTGGTTTTAAAAATAAACCCCAGGATATTTCTAAAGAYATGCTTAGGTTGATCAGTTCTGTCTAATCCACAATAAATCAAATGCAGGCCCGTTGGGGTCTGTGTGTTTCCAGTATGTGCACATATGGGTTCAG